>CM076574.1:16024925-16298471 GCA_034641835.2 Pinus albicaulis
CAGGCGAGCGGGGTGTTAGCCACCCATATTTTTCAATTATAGCAGTTGGTGGCTAAAATATTCTTTGCAGCCTTCAAAAAACAAATTCAGGCCTAAAATTGTTGGTACTTGAAGTCTGTTGGCAAGGTTATAAACTACTGATTGGTTCTACATACTCTCCATCCCCTCTGCCTCTGATATACCATGAAAATCCTAATCAAAGTGTTGCTGCATCCTCCTCCTTTTTCTTCTCCCCTTCCTCCTTTTTCCTCATATCTTTAACTCTCCTTTCACCCATAAAGAACCCCATCAAACCCTTTTATATCCCATATTCCTCCATTAATCTCATTTCCCAAGGTCAAAAAACCACTTTTTGATCTATCGGAGCCTTTTCCTCTTGCAAAAATCACTAAAAAACCATAGAAAAACACACATTTTATATGCGTTGAGCTTTAGCCCCTTAGGCTGAGCTCCTGCTTTCTCTCCATCCATATGTTCTCCCGCCAGAACCGCGTGCTTAACCCGCCAGGCGCTTAAACCTCGGAAATAATTTATTGCCCGAAAAACGTTGAAAACCCTTTGTAAATAGCAAAGTTGGGTTTGTTTTATTTTTCCACCAAAGAAAATCAAAATAAAACTCCGCCGTCGATCTGTCCCACGGATCAACGGCGCGGAGTGTATCCCGTCATCTGGTGGACCCCCCCCCTTTTCGCTGCGCTGTTTTTCATTTCCGCCTGTTTCGTGCCCGCACCACCTATCTTACAAAAACGGTTTGGTGCCGTCGGCCAGCGATCCCACACGCCTGCCGACACGTGTTCTCCACCTCACCCCCAAAACCGCCGTTCCGTGCCTTCTCCCCGCTCATTAAACCTCGTCCTATGGCCGTGTAGCGGGATTCATCCCCGCCGTCGGATCTGGGCCCTCCCATCCGACGGTCCCCGATCACCTTTCCCGCTCGTCCTTTAACCAATTCGCTCATCCGTTAAATTTTCCCCGGCGCGTTTAAAACCCAATCCCCGCCGTCGATCTCTGTAGATCGACGGTCTACATCTCCTCTCCCGATTCCATTATACGGTCCACTTTCCTTCTCGTTGACCGTTTGATTTACTCCCAACCGTTGATCGCAACACGATCAACGGTCCCGATCTCTCCATCCACCCGCACGCCCTCCGATGCAGTCTGTCCATATAACGCAGGATTTCCTCATTTTTCTTGTTTTTTGCAGGTTTTCAAAGGTTTCTCCTTCGTATTCTACGAAATCTGAAGGATGAGAGTGACGACTCCCATCCTCCCGGTTTGTCCAGGGAATTGATCATACGGAGAAGAGCAGAGATATTTACAAAGTTTCATGAGCTTTGATTGCCGCACGTCCCTGCAAAGCTTGAAGAAGGCCGACAATATCAGAGCAGAGAAAGAGTATCGGATTGAAGATCAAATGAACCAGAGCAGTGGTTTTGTGAGAAGATTGGTGGGGATTACGGCTAAGACGGTTATCAAAAGCCTAATCCCCGGCTCAGAACACGGATTAAAGCAAAACCTAAAAGTGTTCGGCAGACAGATCGCCTCCACCGCCACACTTCGAGGCGAATTGATTCCTCAACCACCACAGTGCCACCTATTGCCTCAGAAAGCTCAAACAGAGGATGAATTTATTGAACAGGATCATATATTATGCCTCGAACAACCAAAGAAGTTATTACTGCACCAGATTTCAACGACAGAATGTTTGCAGAGTAACCCTAACAGTATGCAGAGCCTCAAAGGTCAATATAAGCTCTCTTCGAGCTTACTTCTTAAGTAAAAACACATTAATGCCATATAACACCTGTAGAATTTCTTCATCGAACCTCTCGGGGTCAGGAAGACATTAATTCTGCATTGATTGTGTTTGAGATCTTTTAAACAGATCTCACTTCCTCATCCTTCTATAAATACTTCAATAGAAGATGAGTGAGAGGTTGGATTGGCTGGTTGTAAATGTAATTGCTGATGCGCTGTAGCTGTTTCTGAGTGGAAAACTCTTGATTGTAGATAGTGGTTTCATGGGCTCTTGGAGCTCTGCTTGTAACAGATAGGTTAGACTGTGAAGAGAGATGAATTAAAACACTGGATTTGAAGATTGTAACCGGTTTGAAACAATCAATACAAGTTGATTTATGGGATCCTGGTCTATGCCGATGGTGATGTTATTCTCACTGTAACTTGTCATTTTATTTTCGTTTTCAATTTGTTTCATTTTCCACTATAAAGAACAGTTTAAACAGTGTTAGAGTTTGCTGTACACCAGTGACCTTCTCTGGCTGAAAAATCTTTATCCCAATGTTTTCTTCTTATTGTGTTATTTAGAAATGATTTAATTCAGTCTAAGTACATAGATGTTGGCGTTCCCTCATCTTTTCGTCACTGCTGAATGTTATTTTTAAATTTTACTTTCATATATGTTGTGTAAGGAATGAATTGAGGAAATCAAAGGTTAGCCCTGAGTCCCTTTCTTGTTTGCTCAACTATTTGTCTGTTTCCCTTAGGATGTGTCAAAAGCTGAATAGTTTCAAAGCACTTATCAGATCTTGGGCCATTATGTGTTATCTTGGTGATTGTCCTGGAAGTAACTAAGTAAAGGAGAACTAAGATGAGGAGAAAGGTGAGCCCTGCCCACTAGTTTCTGCTCCAACGGTTGCCTTCAAGTTTCCCTTTGTTTTTAATCTGTTTTCTAGCAGAAGCATATCAAAGGCTGGATAGTTTCAAAGTACTTACCAGATCCTAGGTTGCTTCTATGTTTTCTTAAGTGCATGGTCAAAGGCTGGCTAGTTTCAAAGTACTTACCAGATCCTGGGCTGCTCTTTGTTCTGCATCTGTTGATTCCCTTTCTTATTGTATCACCCCATTCCATAAATCAAACTTCAAAGAGATCCTTAGGCCTAGATGACTTGCCCCATAGATTACTCTTGAACCTGGATGTTTCAATTAAATTCCCTTATGACTCCATAGCCCAATGGATTGAAAACTTGCCATCATCTTTCTTTAGAATCAAAGTTTATTTTGTTCACTTGCAACTTCTCACCTTTGAACCTAGTTGCATATAGATCTTTCCGTCTCAGACAACAGCTATGTTCAACCATCCAAGAAAACCAAACAAAATCCTTGGCCTTCATAACTAGCCTAATACCATCACCCTAAAACTTCAAAGGCAATATCCATCTTTGTACATATTGGAGAGATCCCTCTCCGGATTCAGGAGGGCTAGATCCTAGAATCCCAAAGCTGGTTGAAATGATGTTAACTCTGTGATCGGACTTTTCCAATCTTGCTTGTTACAGAGACCTAACATTTCTGGCGACTCCACTGGGGACAACTTAGAGTCCTTTACATTCAAATCTATTTCAAATCTACTCATAAAGAAGGTTGTGTTGCAAACCCAGAATCTTCATATAAACATCTTGAGAGTAAAAAGCAGCCTTTCCAAGCACTACCAAAGAATGGTAATCACGATAAAACTTGTTTGGATCAGTGACAAACTAGGTCAATCCTAGGGTTCTTTTAAGTCTTTATCTAACCTTGGAAAATCAGCTAGCTTAGCCACAAGGATAGACTGTCTTTGTTTCTTAACCGTAGCTAAGTTTTGAGGCAAAGCTAGGACATTCTTTCAAGAAACCACAAATATAAACGATTCAGAAAATACCAAAAACATTTCAGATTGGTAGTAAAACACAAGTTTTTGATACCTGTATACGTCTTTGATGTGTTTTACTCTATACTCTTAGACAGAGTCTGGAAAGGGCCAGGTAGCCTCTGGATCTCATCCTCTTTTAGGGGGTGACACATCTAGTGAATGCCCTCCCAGTCAATCTCTGGTTAGAGTCTGTTGTATTTTGAGATATCCTTGAAGAAGAATGTTTCACAAACACTGTGGTGGACAGTGCATTCCTTTGAAAACACTCTGAACTTTCCACCTGGCGACTCCACCATCCTGAACAGATCTTAAGACTCCACTGGGAAGAATCCTCATCATTATTAAATCCTTCAAACTCAGTTATAAGACTGCAGGGTACGAATTAAGAAAGCAGATTAGTTAACCGTCTGAAGATTGTCATATCTGGTTGAACTTTTCCTGTTTAGTTGGGTCTAATCACATAAACATTGTGGCTACTAAAAGGATCCACACTAGAGCCCATCCTGACCCAGATCCTCCTAAAATAGTTGACAACCCAGAAAGAATTCTTAGGAGGTCTCCTGGGATACAATCCCCAACTATCCTCAGACCGCCCATAAGAGCCAATTCAGTCCCTGAAAACCTTTCAGCTCTTCATGAATCACAAATTGACTTATTAAACCCATTCAGAACTAGGTCATTTGGTGATTTAGATCAGTTAGATTCTGAGCCTACCCTTTCATCTCCCGAAACCAGTGGGACTCTTGGGAATAAAGAATCAACACCTCCTGATTTACATTTCATACATAATCTAGGTGCCTCTCACCCCAGGTCAACTCAGAGATCTACTGCTGTTCCATCCACTTCTGTTCATCCTTCATCCACTGTTCAAACCACTCCACTTCAACCCACACCTCCACTTGTAAACCCACCACACATCATGGCAGCATGGTATGCTCCCTTAGTCCTTCCTGTACCATTAGTCAATCTTCCACAGGACTATCAGTCCAAAATTCCATTATATGATGCTAATAATACCATAACAGCATCTCAACACGTGGACAAGATGAATGACTACTTTGACAGAAATGAAATTGATAATGAATCTGTCAAAATCAGGTTGTTTGCTCAAAGTTTGGGGGGAGATGTGAGAAAATGGTTTAAAGGTTTAACCCCCCATAGTATCAACGACCTTCAAGCCTTCCATCAAACTTTTTTAAACAAATGGGAAGTAAGGAAAAACCCTCTCCAAGTCCTTGCTGACTATAACAATCTCCATAGGAACCCTGGAGAAAGTGTGCAAGCTTATTGTACTAGATTCAACAGTGTGTATAATGCACTTTCCCCTGAACTGAAACCTCCTCAGAGATCAGCTTTAAACAAATTTCCTGAAGGGTTTGATCCAGACATGACATATTCACTCAGAGAAAGAGTCTTTGCAACCCTTGAAGACATGCAAAGAGGTGCCCTTTCTGTAGAGGTGAACCTTATGGAGAAAAGAGCAAGGATGAAAGCTGAAAAGAAAGTATCTTTTAGGGAGGAATCCACCCCTTCCACTTCAAGCTCAAAGATGGAAAGAATGATGGAAGAAATGATGAAGAAAATGAGCATTCTAGAGAGAGCGCAAGCAAGTTTAAATCAAACCGCTCCCCAAAACAGAAACCAAAACCAGAATCAGAATCTTAGAAGAAATCAGCCTCCAAACAGACCCAGGGAAGATGATCAGCAGATCATCCCTCCCTTTCATCAGAACTTTTTAAGTGAGGTTGAGGAAACAAATGAAACAACAGTGGAAGATGATATAAACTTATTTGGGGTAGATGATGATGACTTTGAGGTTCATTATGATAATAAACAAGGTCTTTATACACCTTACGATGACATAAGAGATGATGTTGAAAACAGCTACCAAAACATGGAGAACGCTGTCATAGAACCTTTAAGGGAATATGAACTCAGAAGTAAATCTAATCAACAAACACCCAACAATAAAACCTCTGACACACCTTCTCAAAACAGCACTGCAACCAAGTCTAAAACAATCAAACAAAAGGACAAAACGGTGGCTGTTGATTCTGGTGATGATAAAGAGAAAGACACTCAAAACATCGAAAAACAGAGTGCAAACATTAGTAGTACTAGCACCTCAGTTAGTACTCCTGCAAAAGTAATTGTTTCAACTGTAAATAAACCAAATCAGCAAGCTGTTCTTGCTGATAAAGTGGCAGTAAACAAGGCTGAAGTCAATGTTCTGAAGAATCAAAACCTTTTCAGCCTGGAATAGGAAATCTCAAAGATCAAAATCTCTGTTCCTTTGACTGAGTTAGCTGCCCAACATGTATATAGGTCCAAAATTTTGAAGGCTTTGAACTTAGAAAATAATGAAGATACCCTCAATCTTAATGACGACCAACCAGAGCTTATTTTCGGTCCAAAGATTGAAGGAAAATTCCAAGAAGGTCCTGTCCCTCCCTTTTATGTAAGCTTAAACATTCATGACAAAATCCTGCATAATGCTATGCATGATTCAGGTGCTTCCCATAATTTAATGCCAAAAGATGTAATGGAGAGCCTGGGTCTTGAAATTACCAGACCTTACAAAGACCTGTACTCCTTTGACTCAAGTAGAGTTAAGTGTCTAGGATTGATTAAAGATCTCTGTGTTAATCTAGCCCAAATTCCAGCCAAATGTTTAGTCATGGACGTTGTTGTGGCTAATGTTCCCCCAAAGTATGGAATGCTTTTATCAAGATCTTGGGGGGCTAAGTTACAGGGGACTATGCAAATGGACATGGCCTATGCAACCATCCCTGTCTTCAATCAAACTAGGAGGCTTTATAGGGAATCTCACATGCAATACACAGTAACAAGCCAGGAGCGGCCTCAAAACTCCCCACTCTATGCTATAAACACGAGCCTTGATTCTTTTATAATGTTCAATGATGAAGCACTCACAGAACAGATTTCTTCATTAGAATCGATGATTAAAATAAAAGAGGGGGAACACAATGTTGAAATGCCGAAACGGTCTATTGTGTCTGAGGATCCTAGCAAACTTAACACAGATCTGGAAATCCAAGTTATCAATCCTGTGAGCTCAAAACTTGACAGTCAGAAAGACAGTCCTCAACCCGATGAAAAACTTGGGGAATCAAATGATACAAAGTCCATTCATCAAACTGAAAATCTGCCTCTCTGGACTATGTATTTTGATGGGTCATGCACCAAAACAAATGCGGGTGCAGGTGTCTGGATCACTAACACTGAAAACGATCATAAAGAATGTATCTCATGCAAATTAAACTTTCAGTGTTCCAACAACATAGCAGAATACGAATCCCTTCTCTTAGGCTTGCATCTTTTGAAAAAATTAGGTGCCAAGAGAATAGATGTATATGGGGATTCTGAATTAATCATTAGGCAAGTCAATGGGGAGTACAATGAAAATCACCCCAGACTTAGGGCCTATAGGAATGATGTCATTGATCTTTTGAAAACATTTGAGGAGTACACCTTATCTTTTGTCCCAAGGAAGAAAAACATTGCAGCCCACAATTTAGCCTTTGCTGCTAGAACCTGCCCAATGCTATATGATGACACCTCTCAAATAAAATTCAGACCAGCTATCCCAGATAACAAGAAGTATTGGCAGGTATTTGATGGAGATAAACAAATAGAAGACTTCATGCAATTCAGAAATGAGTTTGAACTCCATAGTTCAGATTCAGACTATGAGACAGACTGCAGTGAAGAAAATTTTCTTGGTGAAGAAGAGCCATCTCCACAGCTGGTAAATATAAACCTTCAGACTATCACATCCACACGCCAAGCAGAATTAAGTCCGAAATCTGAAACACAAGAAATAGAAACTCTGCATTCTGATAATGATAATCTGCCCAAGGGTTTGGCCCCTCTAGAAGAACTGTTTGATTTTGATGATGTGGCCAACAAACCAAAACTGGAACCTGTGGAAACTGAAGTGGAAGAATGTAATATAGGCAGTGAGGAAAAACCGAGATTGATTAAACTGTCTAAAACTTTGCCAGCTCATATTAAACTCAGATACTTAGAGTTGTTTAAAGAATTTTCTGATGTTTTTGCGTGGAGTTATGAAGATCTTAAGTCCTATGACACTGAAATAATACAGCACAAAATCCCTCTTAAAGAAAACCAAAAACCATTCAAACAAAAACTGCGCAGAATCAACCCTGTCCAGTTGCCATTGGTTAAGAAGGAAATTATGAAAATGCATGATGCTGTTATTATTGTCCCTATTAGATATTCTGAGTGGGTATCTAATCTGGTGTCGGTTAGGAAAAAGACCGGAGAAATCAGGCTTTGTATAGACTTCAGGAATTTAAACAAAGCTTCATTAAAGGATAACTACCCTTTGCCCAAGATGGATCATATTTTGCAAAGGGTGGTAGGGTCTAAAAGAATTTCTTTGCTGGATGGCTATTCAGGGTATAACCAAGTCCTAGTCCACCCTGATGATCAGTTAAAGACAGCCTTTACTACACCATGGGGCACTTTCATGTATGTGAAAATGCCTTTTGGTTTAATGAATGCTGGAGCAACCTTTCAGAGAGCCATGGACATAGCATTCTCAGAAGAATTAGGCTTATTCATCATTATTTATCTTGATGATGTAACTGTGTTTTCGAAAACAGATGAAGAACACTTACAACATTTGAGGAAAGTTTTCGAGAAATGCAGAAGGTTTGGGATATCTTTGAACCCCAAGAAAACTTTATTCGGGCTCCAAGAAGGTAAGCTTCTTGGACATATCATTTCAGAAGAGGGTATAAAGATAGATCCCACGAGGATTGAAGCCATATTGTAGATCTCTCATCCTCGGAATATTAAAGAGTTGTAGTCTTTCATAGGGAAGATTAACTTTTTAAGAAGATTCATCCCCAACTTGGCTGAGCTCCTTAGGAATATCACAAACATGTTGAAGAAGGAGCAAGGGGTAAAATGGACCGCAGAAGCAAACACATCCTTTGAACTGGTTAAACAAGCGTTAACCAAAACACCAGTTCTCATAAGTCCGGATTTCTCAAAAGATTTTTATATCTTCTCATTTGCATCAGAACATACTATAGCTGCTGTCCTTTTACAGAAAAATCCACAAGGACAAGAGCAGCCCATTGCATTCTTTAGCAAGGCATTGAGGGACGCCCCTTTGAGATATAATATTATGGAAAAACAAGCTTTTGCTTTGGTGAAAGCTTTAAAAGACTTCAGGGTATACATCCTTCACTCACATATCATTGCCTTTGTCCCAAATTCAGTGGTAAAAGACATTTTAACCCAGGATCCAGATGGTAAGAGAGGTAAGTGGATTGTTGTTATTCTTGAATATGATTTAGAGATTAAACCCACTAAGCTTATCAAAGGTCAGGGTCTAGCTAGGCTAATGGCTGAATCAAATTGTGAAGTTCTTGATATTAATATGATTAATGCTTTGGATGACCAAGAAGAATTCTCAACTCCCATTGTTAAAGATTATTTTGAGAATTCTCCTTGGTATACTGATATTGTTTATGTTTTGCTTAATTTAAACACACCTCCTGGTTTATCCAAAACAAAGGCAAGATTCCTAAAGTTAAAAGCTGTAAACTATTGCATTATTGATAAATGTCTTTATTGGAAAAATGATAGTGGTATATTGCTTAAATGTTTGCCTGAGTTTGATGCAGAAAAGATTAAGCAGGAATTCCATGAAGGAGAGTGTGGAGGCCATTTGTATTGGAAGTCAACAGCCAACAAAATTTTGAGGGCTGGTTTCTATTGGCCTACCCTTTATCCTGATGTGCACAAACTTACAACCACTTGCCACAAATGCCAATTGTTCGAAGGCAAGAGAAAATTACTACCCCTTCCTCTGCATCCAATTACTGTTGAAGCCCCTTTTCAACAATGGGGACTTGACTTCATAGGAGAAATCCACCCATCATCCTCTGCCCAGCATAGGTGGATCCTTACCGCCACAGACTATTTCACTAAGTGGATAGAAGCCATTCCGTGTAGACAAGCCAATGATTCAGTTATCATAAAATTTATGGAAATCAATATCCTTTCCAGATTTGGCTGTCCTACCAAGATCATTACAGATAATGCAGCAGCATTTGGATCAAAGAAAATGGTTGAATTCTGTCATAAATACCAGATAGTATTGGGGCACTCCACTGCCTATTACCCTCAAGGTAATGGACTTGCAGAGTCTTCCAACAAAAGCTTAGTGAACATAATAAAGAAACTGTTGGAAGGCAACAAGAAGTCTTGGCACACAAAGCTGATTCATGCACTTTGGGCTGACAGATTTACTCTGAAGAAATCCATTGGTATGTCACCCTTCCAGCTTGTATATGGTACAGAGGCAATTTTTCCTAACAGTCTTGGTGTACCAGTTATGAAGATAATTCAGGAGCTCCAAACCGAAGAGGATGACATAATCAGAAGAATAAATCAGACCATTCATCTTCAGCAAACCAGAGAGGAAGTGTACAACAAAGCATTACAGAAGCAAGACAATATCAAGAAGATTTTTGACAAAAGAACAAAAGCCAGTAATTTCAAAATTGGGGACAAAGTTTTAAAGTGGGACTCCAAAAGGGAAGACAAGGGGAAGCATGGTAAATTTGACAATCTATGGCTTGGCCCTTACTCCATTCATTCAGTTGCTGGAAACAATGCATTCTTCTTACAAAAACTGAATGGAGCAGAATTGTTTGGGGGTCCTGTCAATGGCAGGATGCTTAAGCATTATCTTTCTTAAGAACTATTTCATGTTTGAAGTCTTTCCATCTTTTTCCACTGTAAATATTTCATCCACCATTGCATTTAAATTTATGAAAAATCAAAAATACAAAAACAAAGAAAGAAAGAAAAGAGGGCACGAATGAAAACAAGAAAGGCAAGGCCCCATGCCAAAAAGAGAAATGAATCTGAAAGTGTGCAAGCATAAATGCCACTCCTTGAAACACACTTCTAATCGGTCAAACTGTCTAATCTTGACTGATTAGCTTTCAATTTTCTGCTGATAAGGTAGCAAATTTGATTTGCCAAACTGTTTAATCTTGGCTTATCAGTAGATAGAGTAGGGTAGAAATCAAGGTTCGAACAAATTCAAAATCTGAACCAAAGTTTCCAAAGAGATGACTCAAAGCTATTTCAATTTTTTGAGTCAAAGAAAAGACCTGGTTCTAATTCACTCAAAACTCGAACCAGAAGACAAGCAAAGATAGCTCACTGAAAAGGAAAAGCAGAGCTGTGAATATGAGGGAAGGCCACAACGAGAAAATTTTCAGATCTTAAGCCTTCTGTTTTGATTTTAAATTTTCCGCAAATAATAATCTATGTGCAGCTTGTCTTTATGCCATAGATTATAGCAAGTCAAATAGTTCAATCTTGGCTTGGCTATTTTTAAATTTCTGTTGTAGAATTTAGAGAATGAAAGTTTGTTGGACTGTTTAATCCCAACAAACAGTAGAGTAGGTAGAGGAATATCTGAACTCAACTGTTCAATCCGAGTTCGGGGAGAAGTAAGGAGTAGAAGTAGATTAGATTTACTGCTGTCAAAAGAATAAAATGTTGTTAAGAGTTTGCCAATCCAAATGCACTCTGATGAAGAAAAAATGCTAGATCAGTAGGATTGGGGTAGGTAGAAGTTGTATTGATGTAATTCAGTTTTCTTTCATAATTGACCTTGCTTGGTCCAGAAGAAAAACAAGAGCAAATGATCAGACATCAGACACCAGTCAGCATCCCAGAGAAATCAAGTCTGAATTCTTGACATCTTCAAGAAGACGCCATCCCCAAGTGGAGCCACTGTTAGCCACATATTTTTCAATTATAGCAGTTGGTGGCTAAAATATTCTTTGCAGCCTTCAAAAAACAAATTCAGGCCTAAAATTGTTGGTACTTGAAGTCTGTTGGCAAGGTTATAAACTACTGATTGGTTCTACATACTCTCCATCCCCTCTGCCTCTGATATACCATGAAAATCCTAATCAAAGTGTTGCTGCATCCTCCTCCTTTTTCTTCCCCCCTTCCTCCTTTTTCCTCATATCTTTAACTCTCCTTTCACCCATAAAGAACCCCATCAAACCCTTTTATATCCCATATTCCTCCATTAATCTCATTTCCCAAGGTCAAAAAACCACTTTTTGATCTATCGGAGCCTTTTCCTCTTGCAAAAATCACTAAAAAACCATAGAAAAACACACATTTTATATGCGTTGAGCTTTAGCCCCTTAGGCTGAGCTCCTGCTTTCTCTCCATCCATATGTTCTCCCGCCAGAACCGCGTGCTTAACCCGCCAGGCGCTTAAACCTCGGAAATAATTTATTGCCCGAAAAACGTTGAAAACCCTTTGTAAATAGCAAAGTTGGGTTTGTTTTATTTTTCCACCAAAGAAAATCAAAATAAAACTCCGCCGTCGATCTGTCCCACGGATCAATGGCGCGGAGTGTATCCCGTCATCTGGTGGACCCCCCCCCCTTTCGCTGCGCTGTTTTTCATTTCCACCTGTTTCGTGCCCGCACCACCTATCTTACGGAAACGGTTTTGTGCCGTCGGCCAGCGATCCCACACGCTGGCCGACACGTGTTCTCCACCTCACCCCCAAAAACGCCGTTCCGTGCCTTCTCCCCACGCATTAAACCTCGTCCTATGGCTGTGTAGCGGGATTCATCCTCGCCGTCGGATCTGGGCCCTCCCATCCGACGGTCCTCGATCACCTTTCCCGCTCGTCCTTTAACCAATTCGCTCATCCGTTAAATTTGCCCCGGCGCGTTTAAAACCCAATCCCCGCCGTCGATCTCTGTAGATCGACGGTCTGCATCTCCTCTCCCGATTCCATTATACGGTCCACTTTCCTTCTCGTTGACCGTTTGATTTACTCCCAACTGTTGATCGCAACACGATCAATGGTCCCGATCTCTCCATCCACCCGCACGCCCTCCGATGCAGTCTGTCCATATAACGCAGGATTTCCTCATTTTTCTTGTTTTTTGCAGGTTTTCAAAGGTTTCTCCTTCGTATTCTACGAAATCTGAAGGATGAGAGTGACGACTCCCATCCTCCCGGTTTGTCCAGGGAATTGATCATACGGAGAAGAGCAGAGATATTTACAAAGTTTCATGAGCTTTGATTGCCGCACGTCCCTGCAAAGCTTGAAGAAGGCCGACAATATCAGAGCAGAGAAAGAGTATCGGATTGAAGATCAAATGAACCAGAGCAGTGGTTTTGTGAGAAGATTGGTGGGGATTACGGCTAAGACGGTTATCAAAAGCCTAATCCCCGGCTCAGAACACGGATTAAAGCAAAACCTAAAAGTGTTCGGCAGACAGATCGCCTCCACCGCCACACTTCGAGGCGAATTGATTCCTCAACCACCACAGTGCCACCTATTGCCTCAGAAAGCTCAAACAGAGGATGAATTTATTGAACAGGATCATATATTATGCCTCGAACAACCAAAGAAGTTATTACTGCACCAGATTTCAACGACAGAATGTTTGCAGAGTAACCCTAACAGTATGCAGAGCCTCAAAGGTCAATATAAGCTCTCTTCGAGCTTACTTCTTAAGTAAAAACACATTAATGCCATATAACACCTGTAGAATTTCTTCATCGAACCTCTCGGGGTCAGGAAGACATTAATTCTGCATTGATTGTGTTTGAGATCTTTTAAACAGATCTCACTTCCTCATCCTTCTATAAATACTTCAATAGAAGATGAGTGAGAGGTTGGATTGGCTGGTTGTAAATGTAATTGCTGAAGCGCTGTAGCTATTTCTGAGTGGAAAACTCTTGACTGTAGATAGTGGTTTCATGGGCTCTTGGAGCTCTGCTTGTAACAGATAGGTTAGACTGTGAAGAGAGATGAATTAAAACACTGGATTTGAAGATTGTAACCGGTTTGAAACAATCAATACAAGCTGATTTATGGGATCCTGGTCTATGCCGATGGTGATGTTATTCTCACTGTAACTTGTCATTTTATTTTCGTTTTCAATTTGTTTCATTTTCCACTATAAAGAACAGTTTAAACAGTGTTAGAGTTTGCTGTACACCAGTGACCTTCTCTGGCTGAAAAATCTTTATCCCAATGTTTTCTTCTTATTGTGTTATTTAGAAATGATTTAATTCAGTCTAAGCACAGAGATGCTGGCGTTCCCTCATATTTTCGTCACTGCTGAATGTTATTTTTAAATGTTACTTTCATATATGTTGTGTAAGGAATGAATTGAGGAAATCAAAGGTTAGCCCTGAGTCCCTTTCTTGTTTGCTCAACTAGTTGTCTGTTTCCCTTAGAATGTGTCAAAAGCTGAATAGTTTCAAAGCACTTATCAGATCTTGGGCCATTCTGTGTTATCTTGGTGATTGTCTTGGAAAGTAACTAAGTAAAGGAGAACTAAGATGAGGAGAAAGGTGAGCCCTGCCCACTAGTTTCTGCTCCAAAGGTTGCCTTTCAAGTTTCCCTTTGTTTTTAATCTGTTTTGCTAGCAGAAGTATATTAAAGGCTGGATAGTTTCAAAGTACTTACCAGATCCTAGGTTGCTTCTATGTTTTCTTAAGTGCCTGGTCAAAGGCTGGCTAGTTTCAAAGTACTTACCAGATCCTGGGCTGCTCTTTGTTCTGCATCTGTTAATTCCCTTTCTTATTGTATCACCCCATTCCATAAATCAAACTTCAAAAAGATCCTTAGGCCTAGATGACTTGCCCCATAGATTACTCTTGAACCTGGATGTTTCAATTAAATTCCCTTATGACTCCATAGCCCAATGGATTGAAAACTTGCCATCATCTTTCTTTAGAATCAAAGTTTATTTTGTTCACTTGCAACTTCTCACCTTTGAACCTAGTTGCATATAGATCTTTCCGTCTCAGACAACAGCTATGTTCAACCATCCAAGAAAACCAAACAAAATCCTTGGCCTTCATAACTAGCCTAATACCATCACCCTAAAACTTCAAAGTAATTATTTTTAAAATATTTTTTGGGCTAACTTTATTAAACTATAAAAAATGGGTTTTATATAAAAAATTCGCCTTAATAAAATTTAAAATCCCTTAAAATTCGCCTTTGGGGTAAAATTCGCCCCTAAAATTATCCCTGATTTTGGGATGTCTAAAGGGAGCTTTTTTGGCATAGCAAGCCAACTAGCGTCATGGTGTATAGTGTCGTTTATCAACTGGTCAAAATCAGGGAGGCTGAGGCCTACCATGAAAGGGAGCAGGGGTGCAGCCGGGGTAGTGTTCGTTGCGTTCCCACTAGTGGTATTCCCAGTGGGAGGGCCAGGGTTACCACCAGCATTAGGTCCTACACCAGACATAGTGAAGGTGTTAGGGGGAGAACCTAAGGTGGAACGAGAAGGAGAACCCAAAGGAAAAGAAGAAGAGTCGATGTGTGGACTCGGAGGAGGAATAACTGGAATCCTACGTGGAGGAGTAAGTATTCCTACCAGAAACTGAGGATGAAGGCCAATAAGTCTCTAGGATAAATTCCTTCATGGCGCAATGGTGATGACACAACATAGCACAAAGGAAAAAGAGACCGACAAGGGTAGGGAGGTGCAAGATCAACTGATTAAAATTTCAAAAAAAGGGCAGAAAGGTGCAAGATCAATTGATTTCAATGTTTAAGAGTCTTTTCTTGGCGGTGTTAACCAAGCCCTTTTTTTCTTAGGGTGTGTGTGTAAATTTTAATTTTTAAACCTAGACGTTTGTAGAGAAAAAGAAAAAGTGTGTTGTATGGCTGTAAATAAACCTGTAAATGACAGTATATAGGCCTGCAAAAACAGAAAACAGCTAATAATGTAATAATATAAACCCAAGGAGGCGGGCCTCTCAACAACTAGTTTATAGATGAGTAAAAAAATAATCAAAACACACTAAAATATCTAATATATATAAGTTCAAGAGGGACAGGGATCTAAAGGACAAAATCTGTTGGAAAGTAGTGCAGAAAATAGCAACAAATTAGAGGAAATTTTTTTGTAAAACCGGTGGCGAAAGGACATCTCCTAAAGGGAAACAGAGTGAACCCTAGAGGAAAACCCAAACAAAGCTAGATGAGGTGATTTGTATGGATAACAAGCCAATCTGAAGTAGATCTGAAGGTGAGGTATCAGATCTGAAAAAATGGTTGAAGACTCTGAAATTTCAGACAACCTGTAAGAGCAAAAACTCTTCCACAAAACGTGGAGGGTACTAAAGCCCTAGGGGGCTAGGTTCCCACTTATTTGAGTGAAACATAACAAGTACAGGTCCAAAACGAGTGGACATGCAGGTTATAAAACCCTAAATAGAGGCTCAGACAAACCCATAAAACTTTCAGAAAATCCCCTGCAAAAAGTCCATGTCATAGTTTCTGACCTATTTTTAGTAGAGGTTGCACTTTTTGGGCTGTAAAGTGCACCCTGAAGGTCTAGGTCGCAAGTTTTGGGCCAAAAAGTGTGACCTAAACTTTCGGCACTCTCGGCGGTAGGTTTCAGAAAAATTTTCTGTCTCAACTACAGCTGATGTCTGTCACCTGCGCAATAGGTCCGAAAACACACAGAAGTCAGAATTTTTATCGTTTTAGGGTTTTATAGGTTAAAAAAAACATTAAGAAAAGAAAAAAAAATGGGCTAAAGAGAAATCCTAGGGTTTGAAGTAGCTAGATATGCAAGGATCAGAAAAACGACAGCGGTCATAATCGTAAACCCGTGTGGAGTCGCCAATTGTTAGTATGAATCTTAATTCCAAGCGTATGAAAAAATACCACTTTATCTGTGCATAACAAACAATCCTAACAACAGAAATGACTGCTAATATCTTCAGATCTGCAGTTAGGTGATCAAGATAAATGCTGCAAAAATCTAGATATATGCATTAGAAGACATTAAACAATAGAAAATATAATATTTACTCCACGCATCCAATAGACAAGACAAGAATATATCAAATAAATGTTGTATTGATGGCACCTGGGAGGAAAACACAAGAGGGTGTTCCCTGTTCTCCTCAATGGGATGGGTTTTTGTAAGTCCTTAGCACTTCAGATTTAGAATTCCTCTCTCTTGATGGTGTAGAAAACCCAGAAAAAAATGGAAAAGTATGGCTATGATTGTGGATCAATAGCTAGACCAAGAGTTGAGATCTAGAGTGATCTTTAGGCAAAAAAAGGTGACAAATGAATGGGAAAACCCTTCTATTTATAACAAATAATAGAGTTAGTCTAGATATTGGTGCATAATTAAAATAATATTAACCAAATCAAGATCCAACTTTTATGGAATATTTTATTATATTTGTTGGAGGGAAAATGAATTTGACTTGAGTTAAATCCCCTTATTTGTAAATAATAAATAAATAAATGATTTATTTATCATTTTTAAGGATATGGTTGAGTAATAATCAAGTAAATAATGATTTATTTAATTATTTAAGGGAGATTTAGTCATATTTAACAAAGAATATTATTTAAGTAATGCTTAAATAATTATTCTTAGAAAATAATAAGATAAATAATGATTTATCTAATTAATTTCCTTGTTTTGGGTTAAATATATCCAGGAATATTAATTAAAATATTGTTTAACTAATTATTCCTTGAGGAAAATCAAACAAATATGTTTCCCCATGGGGTTTCCTGTTTATACCATAAACAACTTAATAAAGGTGGTTTTACTAAGTTATTTTCATTATGAATGCAATTATACTTAGGGTAAAATTGGTCTTACATGGTGTACTTGGGTCCATCTAATACCAATGGGTTAGATGACCAAAAAATGATGTAACACTCACCATACCGTCTTGAAGGCTCCCATTATTAGCCTCAATGGGAAACCGTGTCCTTTCTCTTTTTGGTTTAATTTTGATGATTTTTCTCGTGAAATCTAAATTTCATGCCATTCTTGTTTAACTTCTCTAATTACAGAAGTAATTACTTAATGTACGCCCTGCAAGTTAGGTAGCATGTTTTGATTTCATAGATATGGGTCAATCATAAATGATCAAGTACCGTAGACCCTCCAGAGAAACTCTATATATAGTAAGTTCTAAGATGAAACTAGGGTTCTGGAATTTGTGAAGAATTTTGATGTAGTTTCATATTATTGTGCTCCCTGTGCTCTGAGACACATATTTGGGAGAGTTGTTTGAACTTAATATAATACAATGTTGTTATTTGGATTCTAGATGGAGAAATGAATTGTATGTATCACTTTTCCTCTGTTATCAATAATCTTTGTTTATGGATAATCATATATCATACTATGATACTTTGAAGGTCCGTGTAATGTAGCTGCTAGTAGTTTGTAATTTTATTAATGAATTCTCATTTCCATAATTCTCAGGTGTTAACGTTCATGTATTAGGCTTTCCGTACTCCCTTAATTTGTGCTCTACCAACTTCTGTTGTTGCCCATATATCATTCAGATCTGCTTCCTCTGAGGTCAGTAGGGGACAGATTCTTAAATCTCTTAAGCCTATCTCTTGTGGGTTTAGTCTTCATCCTTCCTCACCACCTCTGCACATTTTAATGCTTCTTCTCATTGTTTGATACTTGGCCCAACTAAAATCCATCAGCCTCACAACCTCTTGGGCCCTCTCACCATTTGGGGAATTCATAGGAATTAGGCTCAAATGGTCTTCTCTGTTCTAGAACCACCAAAACCATTATTCTCTTGACCCATATTCTGTTAGAGGAATTTATACAATTGCCCACATTTAACCTCTGATTTTAAGATGTCCTAAGCACTAGTCTTTTGCAACTCAAGGATGTCTCTAGGAGATACAACAATACATTTTGTATCCTATACAACTTATATCCCAAAGAAACAATAACAGCACAAGGCGTGAACTCATACATAGCATGTCACTTCCAAAAGTATGGTTGGCCTAATAATACATCAGAATATCAAGAGGATCAATGTCACATAATACCTCATCTATGAAGGGATTGATGATGTAGGGGAGGCGACACTGCTGGCTGCCACAGAGATCCCATCCTTGGTGAAGCCACATGATTGTGTACGATTTTGGGTGTGCTGTGGTTGGAAAGCTCAACCACTTCATGATGTCTACTGAGCTGAGGTTCTTTTGGCTCATGCTGTTAACAATGAACTGCAGAGGGGAACCCTTTACCCACATCTGGGAATGGAAGAGATGCTGCCCCTCCTCTAGATATTCTAGTTCCTCCTTCTAGACATTCATGGTGGAAACAATGGCATTGGGCTCTACATTGATAATTTTTTTCCCTTTTTCATTCCCATTGTCAGGTTCAGATTCAGATTTGGAGAATGCATTCGATTCAAAAGCCTTTAGCTCAGCCACTAGTGACTACTTGGCCAGACACTCACTTATGTTTTGGGAGGAGATCCTATGGAACTCACACCAATTTCCTATGTCATTATTTGGCTTGACGATGTTGTTCTTTTCTTTCAGCCTTGGTGGGTTTTTGTGGGCCAGTCCGCCTTGGCTTTGTCGTTTGTTCTACAGTTTGGGGGAACCTTTCCCTCTCTTATTATTTATAGATCCAAAGTCTCATTTCTTATGTTTAAAATTCTACTCAATCTTGGCAACATACTAGTATGCTAAATAAAGTGAGTAGATGTCGAGGAAGTCCATTTCCTTCTGAATGTATCTTTTCAGGAAATTACGGGACTTATACACCAAATGTTTCTCTGAATCTTTGATACCCATATTTGTGCATAGGGTGTGGAACATATTTGTCAACTCATGCACATCTTGATCCCTTTGTTGTCACAGAGTAGTCCAGTGTATGTACTTGTCCTCATAGCTCCCCACAGGATAATATTGTTCCTTGAGGGTATCTTAGAAATAATCCAAAGTGGGTGTGGCTGAGAATAGAGAGGGTTCCCTCTCGTCCTTTTTTCACAATATTTTTCCCACCTGTCCTTGACATGGGGGGTATCTTTGAGGAGTCCAAAAGTAATGTTTTTCCGGTTGGAAAAGTCATGAACCGAGAAATATCATTCTAATAGATTCAAACATCTATCTATGACATCTACATCTATTTTGCCCTAAAATATGGGAATGTCAAATTTTACTCGTACCTTAAAAGGATTAGCACCTCGAGAGTGGCTGGTAGATGTAGATGCACTACTTGTGGGTAGTTGTTGAAGGATTTGGGAAAATTTATCCATCATTACATTCCTTTCTTTCTCGAGGGCCTCCTTGAGGAATATTTAAATAGGATCTCCTACTGCCTCATATTTATTTTCTTCCCCCATGGGTGGTCATCGAGGTTTGCGAGGATGATATTGCAAAGGTTCAATGAGATTGAGCCCTAAATCCTTATACCCCACCTCATTGGGGACTTGCAAAGAAGGATCGATAACTGCATACCGCTCTGATATAACTAATCCAGATATATGTAGAAACACAAGAGAATACAAATATAACCATAAATACAAATATGCAATGGAAATAACACTTGATTTCATTAATATCAAATAACTGAAATATGCTTACAGACATAATGGAAATAAAATAGCTAGGGTGCTGGTAGCTTATATGTAAGAAGATATGTGGCGGCTACAAGCCTTTGAACTGTGTTACAATGAGGCTTGAAGGCCAATTTATTATTGAGAAACAATGGAAAACCCTTAATATCCAAAAACCTTACCCTAGGAGATGAAGCAACAAAACTATGGGCCTCATTTTGCTAAATTGGTACATCAACTTCCGAGGAATGTAACTTTGGCTTACGATCTCCGTTTGATGTGCAAAATGCCTTGTTAAAAATATCAATCCAGGGAATATAAATTTCTAGTTAGAAACATGGGTCTAACGTGGTCAAAGACTCATTTTTCTCCCGTTTTTCCCCAAAAAATTCGTTTAGGGTCTCGAAATGGCTCGAGAAGTTTAGGACCCGAAAAACTACTAAAAATAGTAAATTGTGCTCTAATTAAGGAAATAAAAAACTGAAAGAAACAATGGTGGGGGTCCAAATGGAATAGGAGGGTGGCCACCAATATCCACCTGGATCATTCCTCCCCCCTTAGGAAGCAGTGGTCCCCATTGCGTTGAGTTCCTCCATGATATGAGGAAACTTTTGCTGAACTTGGTCCTTGGTGAGCCACTTGCCCTCGTGAAGGAGTTTGCCTGCTTTGAAAACTAAATATAGATGGATCCTTTTTTGTCAGGTGTTTTTGATATATGTATCCATGATCTAATTAGTGGTGGCTTATTCCATGCAGTTTGGGTTTAACTATGCTGGTGTGAGTTCTTCTTCCATATTGGATGTGTCCAGTAGAAGTGGAAAGTAGGGCCTAAGGTGATCCACATTGAAAACTGGGTGAAGACCAAGAAATAGTGGAATAATTAGCTCAAAGGAATTGTCCCCCAATACCTTGGTGATGGTGTATGGCCCATATCGGAGGGGGCAAAGCTTGCGGTGGGGTCCAATGAGGATCTCCTTCTGAAAATGTAGCCACACTTTGTTCCCCACCTATAAGTTGTGTGGCATCTGATGTTGATCATGTCGCTGCTTCTACATATCATTTCCTCTCTCCAATATTTCATGAGCCTGTCAGCGGATGTGTTGAATGCGCTCAATAATTTTTTTTGTCTAGTCAGCTTCAAACTGGACATGATCTGAATCTGCTTGAGTAGCCACAAATGGAATGGCTACATTAATGGGACATAGTGGTTGGAATCCCAAGACCACCTAAAAGGGTTTGTGGCTATTTAAGTTGTGGAGAGCCCAGTTATAGATGTGTTTTAGATGGGGGATGCTCTCATCCCATGTCTATGAATTCTTTGAGTTGTACATGCACAGAATGTGTATAATCATCCTTTTTATGAACTATGTTTAGCCATTAGTTCGGGGATGGAATGTTGTGGCCTTTGTGAGCTTTGTGTCCAACATCGACTAGAGGCTGGACCAAAGTTTACTGAGGATTCTATTGTTCCAATCTAAGATGATAGACTGTGGGATCATGTAATATTCCCAATTATCCATGAGATAGTTGGAATATTAAATTTTGTTTTACTAATTTTTTTAATGAATAAGAGGACAATGGAGGTCTAAAATTATCCTTAACAATGAATAAATCAATGCCAATGTGAAAGAGATAGATCTTGGCAGCTAAAATGAGCACCCTTTGGTGTGAAATGGGGTTGGAACACCTTCGCTGGGTCAACCTTGACCAAATCAACAACGTTGTCATGGAAGAGTGGTCATCAATGAGAGACAACGCAGTTTTAGATGGAGATGATTTGTGTGGAAGTAGTGTTATTATGGGATGGGGCTTAGGGTTTGCAGGATCATATCTTATTTAAGGAACAGGATGGTAGCCATATTGATTACGTATTGGTTTATTATATTTTTGAATATATTTTCTTTTTATACATATATCTTTCTCTTGTTGTTTAGATGAGATAGAGTGTTATTTAGTACAGGTTGTTCCTGATCAAGATTCCCACCTCTTCCATTGAGAAGCTCTTGTAGGAGTCTTGTACTAAATTTTCCACTATCAAGCTGAAGGCAAAGCTTCTTCTTTCATCTACAGTGTATATCTTGTGAGGGTTTGCTTTTCTTGCAGGTTGCAGCAAGTGGAGACTACATCTAGGTCATTTCATTGTTAATTTTCAGTGGAGGAGGCTTCCTTTCCATTGGAAGGAAAATATTGAAGACCTTTGTGCTTATTTTTAGGTCTTGGCATCAGGCCAACTGTCTCTTTATCCATATAGTGTATTTTTCTTCTAGATCTGTGTTATTTCTGTAGGAGGAGTTGCAGGGTAGATTGACACACCATTTGGAGAGTTGTTCTTCTATTGAAGGGGATCTGCCTTTCACTTAGAGGATCTATTGGAGGAGGCTATTGTATTTATCATATCAGATCAACCACACTTTCCCGATCTGAATTTTGTAGTGGATCTTCAGCCCTAGGGCCTAGATCCCCTTCTTGTACATAGTGTTTTGCTGAAAACCCTTGAGGGGTTCTTCAAAGGAGGTTGTATAGTGCTCAGATCTGTATTGGATCTATCTTTTGAGGCACATATCAGCCCTAGATCTGATGTAGAATCATTTTCTATAAAAGAGATTTTAAAATAGCACTGTAAGGGTCTTCTTGCTTTTATATATAGTTGCAACACCTTATTTTGAGGGATTTTTTCCATTGGAAGATTGTACTTTCTTGCTATGTATCTTATGGCCCATTATTTATGCATAATTTGTTGTTGTTATAACATATGAAAGGTCTCCATATTGGCCTTTTGCTTTGATATGATTATTTACACTATTGTTCCAGAATTTTGCACTATATTCCTGCTTTTCCCATTTGGGAATATTACAGTGGTATCAGAGCATATTCTTGGCACAACCTGTGAATCTTGAAAAGCCAATATGTAATATGAAGAAGGAGAGCCTCTTACTGATAGAGAGAAGTGGTATCAAAGAAGAAAAAACTGGAATTTTGATTATACAAATGACCAAAAAGAAAAGGGTAAAACCCCTTTATCTGGAGGAGAAGATGAAGAGAAGGAGTTCCCTAAGATCCTTCATAGAGCCATGCAATAAATTGCTATAGAGATCAAAGAAATAAGAATGGATAGATACAAGGAATCTCCTAAAGGATTTCATCATGGTGAAGGCTCTGGCATGTCTCGTCACTAGAATGATCAACTAGTGCAACAATCACAAGCTTCCCAATGCTCTACTATGCCTACATTCTTGGCTGTGGGAAATGAAGGGATTCAAGAGCAAGAATCCCTTGAAGACTATTTTATGGAGTATGAATCTCAAACTTATAGATTCAAGGACCACCTGAGTTTTCAAGAATTTTGTCAAATCAAGGACAATAGAAGACCAAGGCAACATAATAGAAGTGGTGGATTCATTCAGAATCATGATCTACATTGAACTATGGTTAGATTCTTTTTAACTTACTTTGATGGGTCATCCAATTGCACTACCAAATCATGGGTAGAGAAACTTGACATCCACTTCCAGTTTAACAAAGTTCCAGAAATGGAGGCCATTAATATTGCAGTGCTTCACCTTGAGGGTGAAGCACATGATTGGTGGTTCCATGGCTTGTCTACATTGGGTCATGCTGACATAACTGCATATTCAGAGTTCACTAGAAGGTTAGTGGAAAGGTTTGATAAAAGAGATTCTGAAGCACCATTCATGGGGCTTGCAAAGCTAAAACAATAAGATAATCCAGAAACTTACATTTTTGAATTTTTAAGACTTTATGTTACAGTTCCTGATTTATCTGTAGTAAGAAGGGTGTATATGTTCATTGATGGGTTATATGAACCTATTCATTGGTTTTTTAAGTCTACCAAGCCCACTACCCTACAAGATTCCAGTGAAAGGGCTATAGATCTTCAAGATTCCTTGCCAAAAGCAAAGGAAACATTTCAGCATAAGCCCTCTTTTCCATCAAAGGGAAAATAAGAGAAGGCTCCTCTTTCAAAGGAGAGCCAAAATGAAAAACCTCTTGATGATGAAGTCTGAAGAGATTTTAGGAGGAGGAAGCTTTGCTTCACATGATAAGAATCTTGGGCACCCTGACATAGATGTGAAGTAGGAAAGGCACACTACATAGAGGTCTTCTCTGATGATGAGGAGGAAGAAGAATATGAACCAAGAATAGGTCACAGCGCTGACATTGCAAGAGATGAACCAACACGATCAGGAGATGGGAATGGAGCCTTTTCTCCAATTGGAGGAGCTCTTGCATCATTGGTAGTAGTACCTAAGTACCTGACCTTAAGAGTTCAAGGTTCCATCTTGAATCATAGGGTTTCTATTTTGGTTGATAGTGGGGCTACCCATAATTTTATTGATGTCCAACTAGTGCAAAGGAGGGAAATACCCATTGATGTTTTTGAGGGATTTTCTGTTTTTGTCCGAAGAGATAGAACTATGCAATGCATGCATTATGTTCCATACTTATTAGTCACCAGGGGAAGATATACATTGATTGATCACTTCTTTTTGGTTGACATACCTAACACCAATGTCATATTGGTTGTGCAGTGGTTGATTACTTTGGGAAAAGTCACCACTAATTGGGAGACTTTGTAGATGGAATGGGTGGATAGAAAGAGTGGAAAAGCTCAAATGATTAAATGCATGCACACATATCCCTCACATACCACTTCCACACAAAAAACAGAGATGAATTTGCACGGTGGGAGCAAGGACCTAACAGCCCCATCTATTATGCTTATGAGATTGTTACATGGGACACTATTATTTAGTGGCAAGCCACCTGGGTGGACACCTGATTCAAATTTGGTGAGATATGTCTCACAACATGATGCTACAAGCATAGATCCAATATGGATGGGAGAATTATTAGGCCATGATACAATGCTAAGACTCTTGGGTAGACTCAAGGAGGAGGGAGACATTCTCCCAACATCATCATTACCCACTCTCATTTTAGATTCTACATTGTGGGAGGAGAAGCATGGAAGTATGGGATATGTCAAGGAGGAGATGAGCCATATGGAATATGTTCTTTGTGATAGATCATCAACGTTGTCACTATGGAAGATTGATCCATAAAGTAAATCCCAAATATTCGTGGATTATTCCAAGGATATTTTCACATGCATGATACTTGATGAACAACTACATGAAGTGGGATATTCTATCCAAAAAGGATTCATCTACTATCATGGTAGGGTATTATTATCTAGAAACTCTAAGCTCAAGGAGAAGTTGCTACAAAGGTCTTATGAAGAGTTCCTTTTCATCCATACTTATTCCATGAGGTCCTACAACACTATCATGGAGAACTACACTTGGGAAGGATTTGAAGAGGAACTATATCATCATTTTCAAAGATGCATGAACCATGTGGAGTTGGAGAAGAGACATGACTCAATGAAGGAGTTATTTCATCCACCTCTTTCCTCTTTCGGAATGAGAGGGGATATATCTATGCACATGAGGAGAAACCTTGTTAAAGAACATGCTTATGTACATAATGTTTTATTTGATAAATATATGCATTCCTTTACCATGTATATGCAGGCCATAGCTCCAAGGAGGAGCATTATTCCATATAAACTTCATGGCCAACATTGAGCCACAAACATT
Source organism: Pinus albicaulis (assembly GCA_034641835.2). Classification (NCBI taxonomy): domain Eukaryota; kingdom Viridiplantae; phylum Streptophyta; class Pinopsida; order Pinales; family Pinaceae; genus Pinus; species Pinus albicaulis. Next base: position 16,050,639 of record CM076574.1, read on the forward strand.
TCTAAACATGGCCACTCCCTTGGAGGACAAAGGGAGATATTGTATCGTTATGGGTGCATTCCAAAAGCACCAAATATATCTCACACTTTCAGCCATGGTGAGATGACTTAGGCAAGAAGTAATTGGTGGGGAAACCACTTACCATATCAATATCTGATGATGTACTTATAATTTTATGGGAATGTTTGGAGGGACGAAGAGAGGAATGTATGTGCCCCATGGGAGAGAGATTCTCCATGTTCATTATGTTACATGTTTCAAGGAGAACATGGGTAAAACCATGTTTGATTCATTTGAACTATTGACTCCTTCTGGGATGGATTATTTGCATCTCATGAGAACTTTTGAGGAGAAATTCATGGAGGGATGGATTGGCGAAAACTTAGCTTATGAGGGAAGCTTATCACATGTTGGTGTCACGAATGGAGGAGGAAAAGAGTTGCTGCACACACCTTGTCAGTTGCTTAAGGACAAGCAACATTTGGGAGGGAGGACTGTAATATTCCCAATTAGCCATCAGCTCGTTGGAATATTAAAATATGTTTTACTGATTTTTTTAATGAATAAGAGGAAAATGGATATCCAAAATTATCCTTAATAATGAATGAATCAATGCCAATGTGAAAGATATAGATCTTGGCAGCTTAAATGAGCACCCTTTGGTGTGAAAAGGGGCTGCAACACCTTGACTAGGTCAACCTTGACTAAATCAACAACGTTGTCATGGAGGAGTGGTAATCAATGAGAGACAACACAATTTTAGATGGAGATGCTTTTTGTGGAAGTAGTGTTATTATGGGATGTGGCTTAGGGTTTGCAATATCATATCTTAAGTAAGGAAGAGGATGGTAGCCATATTGATTATGTATTGGTTTATTATATTTCTAAATATATGGTCTGTTTAGACATATAACTTTCTCTTGTTGTTTAGCTAAGATAGAGTGTTGTTTAGCACAGGGTGTTCCTGATCGGGAATCCCACCTCTTCCATTGAGAAGTTATTGGAGGAGTCTTCTACTACATTGTCCACTATCAGGCTTAAGTCCAAGATTCTTCTTTCATCTACAATGTAGATCATGTTGAGGGTTTGGCTGTTTTTTATGTTGCAGCAAGTGGAAAGTAGATATAGGTCATTTCATTGCTCATTTTCAGTGAAGGAGGCTTCCTTTCCATTGGAAGGACAATATTGAAGACCTTTGTGTGTATTTTTAGATCTTGCCATCAAGCCAACTATTTATTTATCCCTAAAATGCAGTTTTCTTCTAGATCTGCATTATTTCTATAGGAGGAGTTGTAGAGTGGATTGGCACACCATTTGGAGAGATGATTTTCTAGTGAATGGGATCTTCCTTTCACTTAGAGGATATATTGTAGGAGGTTATTGTATTGATCATATCAGATCATCCACACTTTCTAGGTCTGAATTTTGCAGTGGATCTTCAGCTCTAGGGCCTAGGTCCCCATCTTGTACATGGTGTTTTGCTGAAAACCCTTGAGGGGTTCTTCAAAGGAGGTTTTATAGTGCTCAGATCTGTATTGGATCTATATTTTGAGGCACATATCAGCCCTAGATCTAATGTATAATCATTTTTTGTAGCAGAGATTTTAAAAAAGAACTGTAAGGGTCTTCCTACTTTTATATATAGTTGCAGCACCTCATTTTGAGGGATTTTTTCCATTGGAGGGCTGTAATTTCTTATTATGTATCTTATGGCCAGTTATTTATGCATAATTTTCTATTGTAATAAGATATGAAAGTTCTCCATATTGGCCTCTTGCTTTTATATGATGATTTACAATATTGTTCCATCATTTTGCACTATATTCCTACTTTTACCATTTGGGAATATTACATCCTGTTGACGACCTATGTCTAGCCATCAGTTTGGGGATGGAAAGTTGTGGACTTTATGAGCTTCGTGTCCAGAATCTACCAGAGGCTAGACCAAAATATACTGAGGATTATACTATTCTGATCTGAGATGATAGACTGTGGGATCCCAAAGTGTACCCACACTCATTCAAAGAATACTTTAGTAGTGGATTTTGGCGTGATATTATTCTTGTAGGACATTATAATGGCCATATTTGAGAAATTTTCAACGACCACAGAAAAATTTTCATTTCCATGCTTAGTAGAAATAAGTCCTAACATGTAATCCATGGATATGGATTCCCAAGGTGGAATAGGGGTAGGCAGTGGAGTATAGAGGCCTTGCTTCTTGATGATCAATTTGGAAATGACGCAGTCAGTGCAGAACTCGATGTACTTAACGACATCATGTCGAAGATTTGGCTAAAAGAAATACTTCTCCAATACTACTGATGTTTTCTCGACCTCAAAATGCCCAATGACCCAACTGTAGTGCACTTGCCAAATCATCTTGGCACACTCACTGGAAAGAACACAAAGGTGTCCCAAGTGACATAACAGGGCATTGTGGAGGTGAAAATATGGAACTTGCTTACCCTATAAGAGAATCTTGTATGTGCTACCAAATTTTAGATCTCTTTTGTATAGAAGTGGCCATCTAGAAGTCTCATGCCCACAAGATTTAAGCATAGTAGTTAGTGCCACAATCGGTGGTTGGATAGGGAAGTCTGCAACATTATTTTTGTTTCCCTTCTCGTACTTGATTTTCAAATGAAATTGTTGCAGGTATATGGACAACTTTTAATTGTTATCATATTGCAACCTCCCTTATGTTTGTGTGAACTACATGGGTCAGTGGTCTGTGTGGATGATCATTTTCTTCCACAAAATGTAATGCTTCCATTGTTGAAAATCCTGCAAAATGGAATACATCTCTTTGTCATAAGTGGGATACTTCCAGATTGTGTTGGAAATTCTCACTGTGACATGCCACTAGATGCCCCTTTTTAGTAATAGCTTCCCCAATATCATAGTCAGAGGCATCTATATCGATATAAAATGGTTTTTGAAAGTATGGTAATGTGAGTACTAATGCAGAATATAGGTGATGTTTCAACTCTACGAATGCCTTTTGTTGAGATTCAGACAAAAATATTTTTTATTTCCTTCCTCCCTTGGTAACTTGACCCAAGGGCCAAGTGATATGAGATAATCCCAACACGAACCTACGGTAGAAATTAGCAAGACCAAGAAAGCTACAGAGCTCTGCTAGAGTAGTTGGGGCTGGAAAATCCCGAATGACATGGATCTTGGTTAGATCCACATGCACTCCCTGCTCATCAATAATGTATACCAGATACTGAACCTGGGTAATACCAAAAGTGCACCTCTCCAAATTGGCATAGAACTTGTCTTGCCACAATGTTTGGAGGACCTGTCGGATGTGGTGGAAGTACTCTCCCCAAGTCTGGCTGAAGATCAGGATGTCATCCAAGTACACCACTACAAATGAGTTGGTGAATGGATGCAATATATTGTCCATGAGCCTAATAAAGGGTGTGGGAGCATTTTTCAACCTGAAAGGCGTGACCATCCATTCAAAAAGGCCCTCCTTGTATTTTAAGGTAGTATTACATAGATCTGAGGGTTTGATTGGTACCTGGTCATACCCATACTTCAAGTTGATATTTCCGAAATATTTTCCCCCTTTAGTTGGTCTAGAAGGTCATCAATTTGTGTGTTCAGGTACCTATTCTGAATAGTTATCTTGTTCAGCACCTGATAGTTAATACTGAGCCTCCAATTCCCATCCTTCTTATGCACCAACACGATTGGGCTCCCACACGATGATGAATGTTAGTATGAATCTTTTGTCGAAGTGTACGAAAAATGACCACTTTAGCTACACATAACTTACAGCCCTAACATCAAATATGGCTGCCAATATCTTTAGATATGTAGTTAGTTGATCAAGACAAATGCTGCACAAATCCATATCTATGCATAAAAAGACATTAAGCAATAAAAAATAAGGTTTTTCTCCATGCATCCAATAGACGAGACAAGAATAATATGTTTTAAAGAATTTTATATTAAGGGCACCTGAGAGGAAAACAAGAAAGGTGTTTCCAATTCTCCTCAATGGGATGGGTTCTTGAAAGTCCTCAGTGCTTCAGAGCTAGCATTTCTCTCTCTTGTTGGTGTAGAAAACCCAGACAAACATAGAACTCAAAGGGAGCTCACAAAGTGAAAAGTAGAAAATTTGACAATGATAATGGCTCAAAGTCAGACCAAGAGCATAGATCCAGAGTGATCTACTAGGCAACAAAAGGTGAATAATGGTAGGAAAAACTCTCCTATTTATAACAAAATATTGGGTCATTCTAGATCTTGGTGCATGATTAAAATAATATTAACCAAATCTAGATCCACCTTTTATGGAATATTTTATTATATTTGTTGGAGGGAAAAGGCATTTGACTTGGGTCAAATCCCTTTATTTGTAAATAATAAATAAATAAATGATTTTTTTTTTTTTTTAAGGAAGTGGTTGAATGATAATTAAATAAATAATGATTTATTTAATTATTTATAAATGATTTAGTCATATTTAACAAGGAATATTATTTAAATAAGATTTAAATAATTATTCCTAAAAAATAAGAAGATAAATAAGGATTTATCTAATTAATTTCCTTGTTTTGGGTTAAATATGACCAGGAATAATAATTAAATTATTGTTTAATTAATTATTCCATGAGGAAAACCAAACAAATATAGATTTGTTTAATATTTCCCCTTGGGGTTTCCTATTTAGACCATAAACAAGCTAATAAATGTGTTTTATTAAGTTATTTCACATAGTGAAAGCAATTTTACTTAGGGTAAAATTGGTCTTACATGGTGTACTGGGGTCCACCTAATGATAATAGGTTATATGACCAAAAAATGGTATAACAGATTGCCCCCCAACATGCAAGTGTTAGGAGGAAATCATATGACCGAAGTACGTTGTAAGAACTCAATCACCAGACATCAAAAGGGAAGTCAAAGAGAGAAATGTAAGGTAGCCTAATGTGCTGGAGAAGTAGACGCTGAGGAGACGAGACTTACAGGTGCAACAAGTCTCTTTTTATGAGAGGGTACCTGTGCTAGAGGCGGTGGGGGAGGCATACCTATGACCGCCGAGACAAAGTAAAAAATAATAGTGCGTCCAGTAAAGAAGGGACTGAACTATAAAATACATGCTAGCATAAACATGAGCCAGATAAAATATATAATGATGAATCCCACATACATATTGTTCCTGGGATAACATCCAGGACTTATATAATAATATCTGAGTACATGAGATACAAATACAACCCAAATGCCCCCTATCAACAGGGAAGGGCTTGCAAAATCTGACTAATACATGCAAATAAAAGAGGTGTTGCGAGCGGCTAAGTCCGACATCATCAAATTTATGGAGCTACATCGAAGGGTGCAAGGAAGGGGTCATCTGGGCATGTGGGGGGCTACCTGCAGGGCCACCCCCTCATGAGGGTTGAGACATCTCACACACACCCGGGAATCACAGAGAACAGTTGTTGCATCATTGGACCATCAAGTATATGGACCTCGATCATGCTGAAAGGAGCTGAAGGTGAGAAACAACCAAGTCAAAGGGCAATAAGTAGTCCCTTTGCCTGATCTAGGGCGACAAACAAGAGTGGAAGCTGGAACCAAGGTACACCACCCTCTAGAACTGTCTTCTGGAATGAATGAGCTAATTTCGACAGAAGGAGGTTTTCCATAGGTGAGGAAATAAGGAATCCTCAACTAAGGCACGAGAGAAAATAGTAGAGCGACTGACAGACTGACACCAATGATGATGATGAAATGGGGGGTACTGAGTAGCGAATGGACAACTTCCCTTGTTAAAGGATAAAGGGCATGGATGACCTGGCTGAAGGCCATAATGTGGGACTAAAGGCCATAATGTGTGACACAAGAGAGGGACCAAGTAATGAAGGATGGTGAACTATAGCGAGATACAAAGGGACTCGGGATAGACTCCATGAATGCGATGATGACTCAACTCGGATGCTCTAAGAAAGGGTGACTCGATGGTTCTGCCACACAGTAAAGGTCCAATGGGGTACCATAAAAACATGAGTACAAGATGGTGACTCCGAACGAACATCAACACGAGCAAGGACAAGTATGGAGGCCAAGGGGTGCCCCTAGTATAAGTGTTGCAGGTGAAGAAATTTGATTTTGAAGAGGGAGAAGAGACGCTTCTTGGATAAAATATGTCATGGTGAAGTATCAAGTAACTAAAAACTAAGAGGTACCTAGAGCTTATGAATAGTTCAGGTCGCACTTTTTGGGGTCTGTTCTGTGACCTGGCTAGCAGGTACTGGGCAAAAAACTGCGACCTGTCCTAGGAAATGACCTGAAAAGTGTGTCCTGTCAGAGAAAGGGGGTTTCAGTGCTGTTTTTGGCTGAGATATGGGATTTTGATGGTTGAGGGGCATAGGTGCCCCCAAGCACGTTGTGGTCATGCCAAAATTTATTTAGAAAAAGGGGAATATAAACACATTTTAATGATGTGGTGCACCATTTTTTTTTGTTATGGTTATGCAGTTTTAGAAAGGAAATGGAGGATTACCAATCTCTTTTAGTATTTCATATATAAATCAAATGGAATTTAAGGTTCCAGGTTGGCAGACCTATTGTCACTATCCCAAAGAGAGGATTTGGAGATAATGAACTGATGCTCTCCTAGAAAACCCATAGGTTGGTCAACAATGTCTAAGAGACTGGGTTGTTGATGTAAGATGAAGGAACGATAAGGGGTATCATCTCTAGAGTGATCTAAAGTGACATGGGACTCTAGAGGTTCTTCTAAATGTGGAAGAATAATGGTACTAGAGTTGACACGACCAAATACACTAGGAGATTTGTGGAGAATTGCTTCTCATAGTCTCTCAAATGTGGGTGCCCCCTTACCCAAACCTTGGGTTTCAATGTAATTGCCACACAGTGTATGTGGTTTGAATGCATGGGGTCGATGTAAGGGGGAATAAATAAAGTTAGGGGAGGTGATTCCTTCCATTATGTCGTCATCGTGATAGAAGATGGGGTGACTGGTGGAAGAAAGACCACCTGACGCAGCAAAGCTAACTGACTCATCATCATGAGAAGAGAGGGTCACATGCGCATCATCACAAGGGGTGACAAAAGAGTAAGCAGATAAAGGATCTACCAATGTTGAGCCCAGGGTGATCAATGAAGGGAGGTCAAGCGAAACATCAGGGGAAGTATCTAAGGGTACTTCCACCGAGGGTCTCATAGATGATGGTAGGTAGAAAATGGTGGACAAAGGCTCCGTCATCTCGACATCAGAAGGGGGAATGTTGATGGGAGCTAGTAAATCCTCAAGCGAACCTAAAGCATACTGCGCAAGGATGGGAGAGGCAGATTGGTTTTGTTCAACCTTATACTCTCGAACTACCTCTAAAGAGGCACGGTAATGCATCAGGTGAGGAAAATGGTGGGAATAATGGCCATGGACACCACACAGAGCACAGGGTTTTTTGGTGTGAATAGCCTTTGGGTTCTTGGCTACGGTAGAGGAAGAAACAAAGGGTTCAGGGACCGTAGACTTAGGGAACGTGACTTTAACCATGGGTTTAATACAGGGCAACTCGGGACAAGTATGGGTGGCATGACTGATGACATCACAGAAGGCACAAGGCTTTGCGAGCGGAGGAGGGGCAGGGTTAGTCGGGGTGGTCTTGTCTTTGGATGCCCCCTTGCGAGCTTTGCCTTTCTTTCCTTGAGTTGTCACAATAGGAGAAGGGTCCTGTGGAGGTTCTGGTGTCACTATAGCAATGGAAGAAGCTAGGGGAACCGGTTGAACCAGTGTCAAAGCAAGGTAAGGTTTGGGGTGACCAGGCGGGGTAGCAGCTAGAGGGTCAAGGTACCAGACGGGTATAACCAAGGTCAATTTGGGGAGGGATAGGGTGGCCATGATGGGAACCGAATAAACTATGAGAGAGGCAGCAAGGAAAGGTATATGACCAGCGGGGTAGTGGCCAGGAGGGACGGCTCCAAGATGGTTGAGGCCTGGTGGAACCGACCCAGTTGGATAGAGGGGCTCATGGGTACCAGCTGTAGGAGAAGGACTAGCAGGAAAATTTCTGGCTGGCTGAGGCAAAGGGCTAGGAGAAGGTTCCAGCAGGCGAGGTTGAGGTTGAGGTTGCTAACTAGCTGAAGTGGGCCGCTTAAGGTCAGCTCGATACGATTGCATCATGCAAACATTCGCTAAGCTGGGATCAGAGATAGGAGGAGGAGGAAGACCAAGGAAGGTTCCAAGCATAGAGGAATCTTTGTAGATGCCAAGAGAGACATTGGTCAAAGAATCGACGGTTTTCTTATTGGCTATGGGCGACTCAGGGGAGGTATGATATTTTGGCTCATGATATGCCAACTGGTCAATGGTGACTATCTTTCCATTATGGGGGAAATTTTTTTTGCGGTGGATCGTAGATGGGACAGTGGACATGGCATAAGTGTAGCTATGCCCTAAAATAATGTTATAATCAAGAGGGGTGTCGATGACTTCAACGTCAGCACAAACAGTCTTGCCCGCAAGAGTGATAGGACAATTACGGAAGAGGCCAATGGGCTGGGAGGCGTGGCCATCCCATGAACGAAGGGTGATTGTGGAAGGGACCAACTCAGGAGATCCAAGTTGTTTCCAAACCGAAGTAGACATCACACAAGTGGATGCCCCCTCATCAATAATACACCGAGGCACGTTAGCGTTCTGGATTTTGACTGGGATTTGGAAAGAAACGGAAGTAGGAAGGGAAGGATGGTCTGACTAACGAGCATAAAAAATAATCAATTGGTCATCAGCAGGATATATAGCTCCCATGGCGGATAGTAGAGCTTTCCTTTGGAAAGGGCACGACTGAAGGAGTTCCAGTGTTGAAATGGCAGCAGGAGACTGTGCCAAATCATCTATTATGCTATACGAATGAGCAGCTCGACCAGAAGCAGCATTTTTGCATAATGGGCCCTTAGGAATATTGGTATGAACCTCAACTTTGGGCTGAGGGATATGCAAGGGACCATTGGATGTCGAAAGAGGCTCTATAGAACCTAAAGAAGGTGAATCGAGGACAGACGAAGTGGGAGGCTTGGGGTACTGACGACACTGATTTTGAAGGTTAAGGTCGAAGGGTAAAGGTGTATCAAAGCTCATCATGAGGAGCTGGTCATCGAAGGAACCAGAAGGGGAAGGTTGGGTGGCCACCTATCCGTCAGGTGGTGGGGTAACCACAAATCCTTGATGGGGGAAAGGATTGGTAAATATAGCCGGTTGAGTAATGGCCACATTGAGGGGAGAAGTAGGGGAGGCATGCTATCCTCGCAATGTGGCTTGAGCCTCCCACATTTGCCGGATCTGTGGTAAAAGGGGACAATCATGAGTGTAATGACCATAAACACTGCAACACAAACAAGGTTTATTTTTATGAATAGGCCTATCCGTCTTGGGATGAGTGCCCTGTTGCTGGTTATCAGTGTTAGAGGCAATACCTTGAGGATTAGGTCCACGAGTACCAGGGGAATATTGGTTTTGATTACCTTTCCTCTTTATTTGAGAAGAAGGAGTATTAGTCGCGCCCTACTGTGCAAACACTTGCCCCGGAGGGGGTGGTAGTTGCTGTTGCTGGGGTTGAGAAGGCAAGGGAGGTGGAGGTGCAAATGCTGGAGGAGCCGGGGCACCAGGCTGTGGATAAGGATAATGGTTAGGTTGGGAAACATTGAGGTAAGTAGGGGGTTGGGAAAAAGGAGGAGGCATGCCATATCCTGGATACATGCTACCTGGAGGGGGAAAAGTGCTGGAGGTGTTGGCCCCTCTCAGAGGGAGACCATAGCCCATAGGAGGTTGAGCGTACAGATGAGAAAGAGCTCCATTACCATTAGTGTTAGGCCTTGGACCAGACATAGTGAAGGTGACAAGGGGAGAACTTGAAGTAAGAGGAGAACCCAATGAATCAGAAGAGAAGTTGGAGTGTGGACTCGGAGAAGGACTAACTCAACGACGATGGGATGGAGTAGGTCGACCGATCGAAAACTGAGGATGAAGGCCAAGAAGTCTCTGGGATGCACACCTTGGGGGCGCAATGATGATAACACAAACACGACACAAAGGGAAGAAGAACGACCAACAAGGGTAGGGAGGTGCAGAATCAAGTGATTACAATGTCGAAACAAAGGCAGAGAGGTGTAGTGTCAATTGATTTTACAATGTTTTAAAGTCTTTTCCTGGTGGTGTTAACCAGGCTCTTCTTCGCTTAGGGTGAGTGTGTGGCATGCGTTAATTTTAATTTTTTAAACCCAGACATTTTGAGAGAAAAATAAAAAGTGTGTTGCATAACTGAAAATAAATATGCAGAGAACAATATATAATGCTGAAATAACAGAAAATTAATATCTAACAATGCATCAATCTAACCCAAGGAGGCGGGTCTCTCAAAAACTAGTCTAACAGAGGGAAAAAATATAATCAAAACACACTAAAAAGGGGCCAATAGATCTAAGGTCGGGAGGGACAGGGATCTAAAGGAAAAATTTGCTGGAAAGGTGCAGAAAACAGCAAAGAGGCAGAGGCAAGGTTGCTGTAAAAAAGAGGAAATTAGCTAAATGCAGAAGAGACAAGGAGGTGAGCCTAGAGGCAAAACCAAACAAAACTATATGAGGTGATTTGGAAGGGACAAGAGCTGATCTAAAAGGCATCTAAAAAGGAGGGATCAGATATGGAAAAGAGATGGCTGAAACTTTGAAAATTTAGACACCTGAAACAGCTAAAACTATTTCACAAAAAGTGGAGGGTACTAAAGCCCCAGGGGGCTAGATTCCCAATTAAATGAGTAAAATATATTAGAAACAAGTCTAAACGGGTGAAGACAGAGGCTAGAAAACCCTGACAAAAGCTTCAGACAAACCCAGAAAAATTGCAGAAAATTTGCAGAAAAAAGTGCAGGTCGTAGGTTCTGACCTATTTTCTGTCCAGGTCATAGATTCTGCACTGAAAAGTGTGTCCTGCAATCCAGGTCACATGTTCTGGGCCAAAAAGTGTGACCTACAACTTTGGGTGTCTCAGCGGCAGATTTCAGAAAAAATTTCCGTCTTAGTTGCGGCTGATGTCTGTTACCTGCGCAATAGGACCAGAAACACACGGAAGTGAGAAATTTTAATGTCTGAGGGTTTTATAGGTGAAAAACAACACAAAAATAGAAAAAAAATGCTAAAAAGAAACCCTAGGGTATGAAGCAGCTAGATATGCAGGAATATGAAAAAAGACAGTAGACGTAATTGAAAACCCTTGTGGAGTTTCCAATTGTTAGTATGAATCTTTTTTCGAAGAGTACGAAAAAATACCACTTTAGCTATGCATAACTTATAGCCCTAACATCAAATATGGCTGTCAATATCTTTAGATCTGCAGTTAGTTGATCAAGACAAATGCTGCACAAATCCAGATCTATGCATAGAAAGACATTAAGCAGTAAAAAATAAGGTTTTGCTCCATGCATCCAATAGACAAGACAAGAATAATATGTTTTAAAGAATTTATATTAATGGAACCTGGGAGGAAAACAAGAAAGGTGTTTCCAATTATCCTCAATGGGATGGGTTCTTGAAAGTCCTCAGCGCTTTAGATCTAGCATTTCTCTCTCTTGTTGGTGTAGAAAACCCAAACAAACATAGAACTCAAAGGGAGCTCACAAAGTGAAAAATAGAAAATTTGACAATGATAATGGCTCAAAGTCAGACCAAGAGCATAGATCTAGAGTGATCTAATAGGAAACAAAAGGTGAAGAATGGTAGGAAAAACCCTCCTATTTATAACAAAATATTGGGTCATTCTAGATCTTGGTGCATTATTAAAATAATATTAACCAAATCTAGATCCACCTTTTATGGAATATTTTATTATATTTGTTGGAGGGAAAAGGCATTTGACTTGGGTCAAATCCCTTTATTTGTAAATAATAAATAAATAAATGATTTATTTATTATTTTAAGTGGTTGAATGATAATTAAATAAATAATTATTTATTTAATTATTTATAAATCATTTAGTCATATTTAACTAGGAATATTATTTAAATAAGATTTAAATAATTATTCCTAGAAAATAAGAATATAAATAAGGATTTATCTAATTAATTTCCTTGTTTTGGGTTAAATATGACTAGCAATAATAATTAAATTATTGTTTAATTAATTATTCCATGAGGAAAACCAAACAGATATAGATTTGTTTAATATTTCCCCTTGGGGTTCCCTATTTATACCATAAACAACCTAATAAATGTGTTTTATTAAGTTATTTCACATAGTGAAAGAAATTTTACTTAGGGAAAAGTTGGTCTTACATGGTGTACTTGGGTCCATCTAATGATGATAGGTTAGATGAACAAAAAATGGTGTAAAAATGAACTTGGCCGGATGTGACCTTTCTGCATCAACTCTTGAATCTACTTATTGATTTCGTTGTTCTCCAAAACAAAGCACCGATAGATTGACCCATTAGGGAGCAGTGCACATGGGGTAAGATCGATGGAGTGCTTGACCTGATAGTGCAAGGGCACCCCTGCAGGTGAGGTGAAGATGTCCCTATACTCCTCAGAAACATTGTCCATATATTTTCTCCTAGTACAGGGGCCATGCCTAGTGGTCGCGAACATTGTCTTCTTCTAGCCCTGAGGGCGTATCATCAGCAAAAAAAAAATTTCTTTTTTTTGAAATTAGCTTGGTGCATTTTTTTTCACTAACCAAAGAGATGGTGATAGGAGGTGCTACCTCTGGTATCTTGTACAACTTATTTCCCACAGTAAAAATAATAGCACGAGGCCTAGAATCAGACACAACATGTCACTTCCACAACTATGGTTGGCCTAATAATACATCAGAAACATCAAGAGAATAAATTTCACATAATACATCATCTACAAAGGGCTTGATGCTATAGGGAAGTCGACACTGCTAGCTGACGTGGAGATACCTTCCTTGATGAAGCCACCTGATTGTGTACAATTGTGGGTGTTTTATGGTCGACAATCCCATCCATTTCATGACCTCTACTGATATGAGGTACTTTTGGCTACTGGTGTCGACAATGAACTGTAGCATGGAACCCTTTCCCCACATCTTGGAATGGAACAAGCGCTCCCCCTCCTCTAGATCTTCTGGTTCCACCATCTAGATCTTTGTGGTGGAAACGTTGGCATTAGGATCCACATCAATAATCTTCTTCCATTTTTCATTCTCCTTGTCGGGTTCTGATTCAGAGTCGAAGCATGTATCTGATTCAGAGTCCTTTAGCTCGAGCACTAGTGACTTCTTGTCCTAACACTCACCTGTGTTGTGGGAGAAGTTCTTATAGAACTCGCACCACTTTCCTGTGTCCTTGTTTGGCTTCATCGTGTTGTTATTTTCTTGTAGCTTTGGCGGGTTGTCCTGGGCTACCCTACCTTGGCTTTGTCCTTTGTTCTGGGTTTTGGGGGCACCTTTGCCTTGCGTCTGATTCACAGATCCAAAGTCTCGCTTCTTCTTTTTGAACTTCTGCTTAATCTTCGTAGCATATTGGTATGATTCACCAAGTAAGGAGATGTTGAGGAGCTCCATTTCCTGCTGAATGTATATGTGCAGAAAACTATGGTACTTCAACACCAAATGTTTCTATGAATATTTGATACCCAACTTTGTGTGGAGGGTATGGAACTTATTCGTCAGTTCATGCACATCTTGCTCCCTTTGGTACCCCAACATTGTCAATTGTATGTACTTGTCCTCATAGCTCCCCATGGGATAATATTTTTCCTTAATTGTGTCTCATCATTTTTATCACAGTAGGTTTCCCACAAGTCCTTGACATGCGGGGCGACTTTGAGGAGTGTAAAATTAATCTTTTCTCAGATGGCAAAGTCATGAACTAGTAAATATCCTTCTAATAGATTCAACCATCTATCTACAACATCTGCATCTATTTGGCCCTCAAATATGGGAATGACAAATTTTTCTTGTACCTTAAAAGGAGTGGTGCCTCCATAGTGGTTGTTGGATGTAGATGTGTCGTTGGTGGGCAGCCATTGAAGGATTTGGGAAAATTTATCCATCATTGCATTCAATTATTTATCGAGGGCCTCCTTGAGCAATATTTTGATAAGATATATTTCTCCCTAATATTTCTTTTCTTCACCCATGGATGACTGTTGGGGTTTTTGAGGATGGTCTTGCAAAGCTTCAAAATATTGAGCCCTAACTCCTTATACCTCGACCTGGTTGGGGACACGAAAACAAGGATGGAGAAGAGCATATTGCTCTGATACCATTTATCCGTATTTATGCAAGAATGCAACATAATACGAAAGATGCATCGGAAATAACAATTCATTTAATTAATATCATATAATTGAAATATGCTTACCTACAAAATGGAAATAAACTAGCTAGGGCATTGGTAGCTTACCTAACCCTAGGATATGAAGAGCCAAAACTACGGGCTCCATTTGGTTAAATTGGTAGATCAACTTCCGAGGGATGTAACTTTGGCATACGATATCCATCTGACGCGCACAATAACTCATTATAAATATTTATCACAGGACTACAAATTTTGAGTGAGACCCATGTTGCTCCCATTTTTCCCAAAAAAATGTCTTTTAGGGCCTCAAAATGGCTCTGGAAGTTCATGACTAGAAAAATTTCTAAAAATAGTTAACTATGCTACAAATAAGTAAACTAAAAAACTGAAAGAAACAATGGTGGGGGTCCAAGTGGAATAGGCAGGTGGACAACAATATTTACCTAGATCATTCCTCCCCCCTTAGGAAGAAATTGTCCCCATTAAATTGAGTTCCTCCATGAGATGATGAAACTTTTGTTGAGCTTGGTCCTTGGTGAGAAACTTCCCTTGCTGAAGGATTTTTCCTGCTTTGACAATTTGATATAGTTGGATCCTTTTTTGCCGGGTTTTCTTGATATGTGTATCCATGATCTAATCAGTGGTGGCTTATTCCGTGCATTCTGGGTTTAACTCTATTTGTGTTAGTTTTTATTACATATTGGATGTGTCCAGTAGAGGTGGAAATTGATGGTTCACATTGAACATTGGGTGAAGACCAAGTAATGGTGGAATATTGAGCTCAAAGGCATTGTCCCCTACTACCATGATGATGGTGTATGGCCCATATCGAAGTGGGTGAAGCTTTCGGTGGAGTCCAATAAGGCGCTCCTTCTACAAATGTAGCCACACTCTGTCAGTCGTCTGGAATTTGTGTGGCACCCAATGTTGATCATGTCGTTGCTTGTACTTAGAATTGGCTTTGTCCAATATTTCATTAACCTATTGGTGGATGTGATAAATGCGCTCAATGAATTTTTTTCACCTTTTCAGCTTCAGACTGGACATGACCTGAATCTGCCAGAGTAGCCACAAATGGCATGGATATCTTAATGGGACATAGTGGCTGGAATCCCAAGCCTATCTGAAAGGGGTTGTGGATAATTTATTTGTGGAAAGCCTGGTTATAGCCTTTTTTTACATTGGGAAGGCTCTCACCCCATGTTAGTGGATGATTTTAGTTGTATATGTGAAGAATGTGTATAATCATCTGGTTAACGACCTCTATGTCCCATCAATTTGGGGATGGAAAGATGTGGAATTTGTGAGCTTCATGTCCAACAACGACTAGAGGTTGAACCAAAATGTACGCATGAAGAAACTATCCCGATCTAAGATGGTAGACTATAATATCCCAAAGTGTATCCACACTCATTCAAATAATAGTTTAGAAGTGGCTTCTACTGTGATAGTATTCTTGGAGGTAGTCATAATCACCATCTTTGAGAATATCTCAAAGACTACAAAAACACAGTTGTTGCCATGCTTATTAGAAGGAAGGACCAACATGTAATCGATGGAGATGGATTCCGAAGGTCGACTAGGGGTATGCAATGGAGTATATAGGCCTTGCTTCTTCATGGTTGGCTTGGAAATGTCGTAGGAAGTGTAGGACATGATGTACTTACCAGAATCCTATCGAAGGTTTGGCCAATAGAAATTATTTTTCAGTACTACCATTGTTTTCTCGACCCTGAAATGCCCAGTAAACACATTGTAGTGCGCTTCGAAAATAATATTAGCACACTTGCTTGAAAAAACACAAAAGTGTCCTAGGTGACATAGCATAGCATCCTAGAGGTGAAAATATGGAACTTTCTTATTTTTATAGGTAAATTTGGGCATCATCCCCCAAGACCTCGTCAAATTGGGAATCATCCCCCAAAACCAATGAATAAGGTCTATCATTCCCTTAATTCAGTTTTTTTTCCATAAGTGAGGACATTCCTTCGATGGCTTTAATAGTGATATTTCCAATGTTTGAAGTATATATTATATGACCCATTGACTCATCAACGCTCCTCTAAAAGGGCCTAATTGCATTAAAGTGAACTTACCTTCATCCAAAGGTGCAATGCAGTGCACTTCCCGACACTCAAGGGTACGTTGGTCTCCTGCAAGTGAAATCATCATTGTTTCGGGAATCCTCACTTGGCCAGTTCCTTCTACAAGAGCTCATAGGTGTCATACTTCAAATACAAGTGTCCATGTAACAAATTTGAACTTGGAAACATGTCTCACCTATTATTATAAATCCATTTATTAGGAAACTACCTTCACTTCCCCATAGATTGAGCACTTATCTAAGTTCTATGGAGGAAGAATTTGTGTATTGTTATGCTATTGGATTCTCAATTCGTTAGAGCTAGGAAGTATTGTTATGCTACTGAGATGATTCTTGAAGTGATGAGGATGGAATGAAGTTGCATCATGTTGATGATGAATCGATCTACTTGGTTGTAATCTTCTCCTCCTACCTTCTTAATAAAGATATCTATTCATTTTCCCATATGTATGCTTATGTATTGTGAATTGCATTCTCAATTGTGTATGTATTCTCAGATATAATCGGTTTGATTTGGTTAACATAAGTATATACATGTAAATTTTTATTTTGTTTGTTTTTCTCTATCTTTGATTGCAGGAATCGATCTAACGGATTTAGTTGGGTTGAAAATGACGATAACAATGACAAAAGGAAAAAGAGAGTGAAAGGATCATCAAGTAGGTTTCTTTCCCTTCTGTCTATCTATTTTTCTTACAGAAAATAATATTTTTCTTACTTCTGTTGTTCTAAGTGAAGGAACACCATACTCAGGGAATCTAGTTTATATGTAGATTAGAATTTCGTTAAACAAATTGGCGACTCCAATGGGGAAAACATTTGGGATAAATTCATCATTAAGGGTGTCTCTGTCTCTATTTACCATCATCAGTAGAATTTACTCCATTTTATCAGTGATTTGAATGAAAATATTTCTTTGAGAAGTGTGTTTAGATTCTTGTTACCCAAAATTATCTGTGTGCAACACATTGTTCGTCAGAGTACAGTGCAATGCACTGCATTGTCTTCCTTTCACAGGTGCTCTACAACACATTTTCTGCCCTTACACGGTGTGTTTCCCCCTCATCTAGCCAAATTCCATCAAAATTTGGCTTTGCATTCAGTTTCAGCCAATTTTCTGTTGTATTCTCAAATGTTTGATTGCTCGTAGAGACCAGTAAACATCACTTATTCTTCCTCCTTTGAAAAGTAGTTTGTTCAATGTCTCATTAGCTACTTTCTTTATATTTGGAAAATAAAATTCAAAGTTATAATTTTGCATTAGATCAATTTTGTTTTAGAAAAGGAAATTTTTGTTTCATTCCTCATTTCCTATAGGAAAATTCTCGTTTCATTCTTCATTTTAAAAAGAGAAATTGTTGCTCCATTCCTTGTTTCTCAAAAGAAAACATTTTGTTTGATTGATTTCTGCATTTAGTTTCTTTTACTCATTCACATTAAAGGGAAATGAAAAGAAAAACATACATGTGCATTTAGATATTGTGTGTGTTGCATAGGAACAAGATAATTAAATTTGCAATTAGTTTCTGCTCTTTGTTGTATTCTCAAAATATGATTTTTCCCTTAGTAGCTAGGATTTTCATTGAAAAATTGAATTGAAAATTTTTCTTCTCATTTTAGTTTTCATTTTAGGAATTTCCCATTACATCACATGGTGAACCTAAAATATAAAAGTTTAAACAATATCAGCTTAAAATTCACCTCAATCAACCTAAGAAAGAATTATAACATTAACGATAACACTTAGAAGGTCTATGCTAGAGACGTGTGCCAACATTGTTAAAAATAGAAGTTGTCGCTAACTTGTCTGTGATACATTCTGAGTGTGATACCTCACTCCATGTACATCAGTATATTGGAGCTCGTCCACGTAGCTTCGGGTGTATAGGGTGGTGTTATATTATGAAAAGTATAACGGGGTTCTCTCACTATGCGGTTTTGCATTAGAAAATGCTAATACAAACTTGGGCCTCCACGTATCTTCGAGTATCTTTGGGAGGAAAAATTTAGTTTTCTTACCATCCATAGGTAACCGAATTG
Source organism: Pinus albicaulis (assembly GCA_034641835.2). NCBI lineage: Eukaryota > Viridiplantae > Streptophyta > Pinopsida > Pinales > Pinaceae > Pinus > Pinus albicaulis. Next base: position 16,069,088 of record CM076574.1, read on the forward strand.
ACCTCCTTGTAACTTATGATACACCGAACACAAAATTTTGGGAGATTTCCTTCTTGTACTTCTTGGTTTGATAGGAGGTATTAGGCACTTCAAAATTACTTGGTAAACCTTTTTCCTATTATCACACTTTTATTTGTTTATTTGTTTTTGTAATAAAATTAATCAGTCGTCGTGGAATAAGAACATCCCTTTCCATTTCATTCACATAGAATATCACTTAAACAACCTTTACCACCAAAATCCTTTTCTGTTCACTGAAGGTGACATCGTTCTGCTGAAACCAGTACCATCATTACCTCTGGTGCATCATCTTCATCATATTTATAGAGTCATCTCGAGTCATTTCTAAAAATCCTGGTTTATCTACTGTCATATAAATAGAGTCCTCACAGCTACCTATGGACACTACACAACCAATCAGTGAGACCATACCTCCCAAACCAAACATTGTTCAATTGGAAGTTGATCTAGATCCCATCATTCTTTTACCAAAACATCTAGATCCCGAAGTCAAACAACTAGAAGATATTCCTGTATTCGTCACTCCATATTTGATCATAGCCTTTGAGTCTTCCCTTTCACACATTCAACCACTTGAAATACATAATGGGCCTAAAGGCGAACTCCTTCCACTTGGTTTGATTTAAATTGAGGAAGAACTTAAACAAGAAACTTGCCCCTCAACTCCAACTCATTTTGAGTCGAGGCTTTATATTTACAAGACTATTCCTCAGTTGACTTGCACTACTTATTTCGATCCTATTTCAATTTGAGTTCCCATAGATCCTATAGGGTATAACCTAGGTCATTTAACCATGGATGATTCGACATATCTGGCTGTACCATCTGTTACAATTGCGACATAATCTGTTGTTTCTACTCCGTCGATGTTTACCACATCACTTGAGTCACATATTTATGGTGCTCCTTTCGTCCCATTGGGTTACCAATAATTATCTGTAGCCTACTCTGGTGCCTCCTCAAATCCATGGACTTCACCAATTTCATCTTATGGTATTTTATCTAGAACATCTCTAATGAGTACTGAATGACCTGATCCTTTATACACATCTTCAGTGCAACATCAAGCTCGTCCATTTGGTTTTATTCCATGCAGTACAATCTCAACTAAACTCCCACCATTTGAAGAACAATATATTCCATATTATTATACTCCTCATGTTGCGGGGAAACCTATGGTCACCCATTTTTACAGTACTTCATTCTTTTATGGTCACCCAAATGTTAGAATGATTTTTTGTCATTGGCAGTCGATCCTGCCCGTTAAACCACAAACAGTTGCACATTCATATCAACTAGTTCAACCTGTTGCACCAACATCTACTCCACATGTTAATACTTCATTACCCCTATTACAGAATTAATGGGATCTACCTCAACCGTCTCAGGTGGGTCCTTCAATCCATTACCCTCAATTTTTGGATCCACAGACTCCAACTCCTTCGGTTGGTTTACAAAAATGACCTGTATCCAGAATTTTTCAATCACAGGCCGGATTACCCTTTTATGGGAAGTCACAAGCTCCTACCGGTCTTATTGAAAATCAGGTCCAATAAAAATTGTGTTTTTGGCTATAATCTTGGTAGACAGTCACCTTGGAAGCCACAAACTCAAATGCCACAACAATGATTCCAAAAACAAACGACTTACCCGGGATTTTGTCAACAGATACCTGAAGCGTTTGATCCTAAAAACAACCCCTATCTGGGTTACCAAAAACAAATTCCTTATGATGGTGCTCAAATTCTTGTTTCCCAAGCAATTCCATCATACCCTGCTTATGCTCAACTTGACTTGAATTGATAGTTGCCCTTTGTCGCAACTTTAGAATTACCCGATTTAAACTAGCTTACCAATGGTCCCATCAGCTATTCTCCTTCATGGCTGGTGCTACCACATAAATTACCCTACAATATTCCTAGATTCAATGGAAACCCTAGAGAAGACTCGTTAATGTTTGTTATGACTTATCATTTATGGTTCTCATCAAACTCCTTAAATGATGACTCTGTTCGGCTACGTCTTTTCCAACGTATGCTTACTGGTCTAGCTGCGAAATGGTAAATTGAAATACCACGAGCTTTATTTGATAACTTCAATACCTTAGCCACTACCTTCTTAACCCCTTTCCAGTTACCCATATGATATGAAACTAGAACAAAATTTCTGACTAATTTAAAACAGACAAATTCTACTCACATTTCTAATCATATTCATGGGTGGTGTCGTCATCAACGAATGGACAAAACATTTGTTCCTGATCAGATTCTCACTTAGTGGTTTCTTACTTCCATGTATTACTGAGGATGCAGCTAAAGTTAGATTCATCACTGAAGAGCAGGTCATTTCTCATGCCCAGTGCTTATATTTGATTTATACTCATTCTGGCACACTCTATGAGAAAATTCCAAACAAACGACAATCCAATTTTATTATTCCTTCTCCATCTAGTAAGGACTCTCATGCCCATGATGGTATGATCAGTTTTGAGCACACTCACAAATATACTACATCTGATCTTGCACCTTCTTTTGAAATTTATGTCGTGTCATCTGATAAAGGAAAAAGTGACAAGGAACCCAGAAGCAAGAAAAAGGGGCAAGTGAAGAAAAAGTATAATTGAACCCTGTGGGAACAATCATCTAATAAAAACTCTAGAAATTCTTGGAAACCTCGTTACACTTGATTGAGATGTAATGAGGATAAATTATTTTGAGACTGTCCTCAACCAGCTGAAGTCTCAAAATTTCTTAAGACCTCGACTGCATCCACTGTGTTGACATATCTTTTCTAAATCTAGACACAAAAATGGTTGCTATGGATCTCGCTTCTAGTTACCAAGTGTTTATGTTATCTATCACAAAGCCAAAAACTCATGTTTTGGTGTCTATGCGAAATAAATATTACGGTAGTGATGATACTGATAAACCTTCTACCGCGACCGTGAATCTTTATACTAAATCAATTCCACCAACTATTATTCCATAGTTAACAATAAAGCCATCGAAGGGAGTCGTCCATAACTTGATGTTCAATCCTCGAGCCCGAGTAGCTCAAAATTATAATATAGTTGAATATTTTCCTCATTCACCTTTAGTTATGTCAATGCTTGAGGTACTTCAAAATTGTCCCTCCAAGAAGAAGGCTTTGTTGTCAGAAATTGGTTGAATCTATCCAACAGATTCCAATCTTGTAGTCTTTAACCATAGGGGATATGTGCTGCAATTACCAGCTCAATTAACATTCTCGATCCAAGTAAATGTCCTCAACCACCTAGTTCATCCCACTATTATTGATGAGGGTGCATCTACTTGCATTATGTCCCTAAAATGCTGGAAGTCGCTTGGCTCACCTAGCATGTCTGAATCACTTATGATGTTGAAAGCTTTTGATGGTCATACATATAAACCTTGTGGTATCATCAATAACCTCCATGTTGAACTAGGGGGGGGGAATTGTAACTATTGAATTTGAGGTTGTTGACAGACTCCTTGACTAAAACATATTACTTGGAATTCCATGGGTTTACGCTATGACTGTGATCATATCTACTTACTTTTGAATGATCGCCTTCCTTCATAAAGGCATTATCATAGTCATCAATCAACTCTCCTTCTTTGCCTCTAGTTAGCAGGTATCTGGAAGCATTTCATTAGTTAACACACCCTAGCTAGTGCTTCAAAATATTGGTGTAGGGCTCTTAAAGGATAATTCCTTAATGGGCACCTTTGTGTTACCGCCACTAGCGACGTAGGCGGAAATTCAAAAATAGAGACCTGTTGCATGATATATTCCACTTCATCTGACTTAAGGAAGATAACCAATGATTCTGAAGTTGTTACACTAGATCATTTTCAGCCGCTAAGCCCAATTGAACTGGTATAACAATCAATTTACTTAGCTTGGGTGGCGCATTCTACGTCATCGTCGTTGATCGTTTGGGTCGATCATTATTTAGATTTTGGCACTACATATGATCCTTTTTCATCCACATTCTTGACTGATGAGAGCATTGCGGAATCCATGATGCTAGAAGGAGAACCATGGGAAGATCATCATTCTCGTTCCCATATTCAACATTACAACGAAGATAATATTATTGAATTATATCACCCTACGATCTCTACTTTATTTTTTATTATATTCCAATAAATGCCATCGAATCCGAGTGAAACTTATAAAATATTGAAGAAACCATTTCTATCGATATTTCAACCAAACCCGACATTGTATAAAAAATTCATGTTGGAGTGTCTTGTTCTCCATTCAAACTTAATACTTATCGCTCTCTTTTTCATGAATTTCGAGATATATTTGCTTGCAATTATGAGGAAATGTCAAGCATAGATTCTAGTATCATTGAACACACAATTAAAATGTACCTTGATGTTAGACCGGTACGTCAATGCCTTCGTCCTCTTCACCCCAAGAAGGCAACTGCCATTAAAGCAAAAGTTGTTTTTTTTTTGAGTGATGGTTTCATTTACCCTGTTCCGCTTACTAATTGGGTTTACAACATTGTTCCTGTCATGAAGAAACAAGGGAAAATTAGAGTGTGTGTCAATTATCAGGATGTAAATCTTGCTTTTCCAAAAGACAACTATCCTACTCCCTTTATCGACCAGATTATTGACGAATGTGCCAGCTGTAAAATCTTTTCATTCATGGACGGATTATCTACTTACAATCAAATCAATATCTGCCCAGAGGACCAATATAAGAAAACATTCATCTATCCTTTGGGCACATTCACTTATCGTAAACTCCCATTTGGCTTAAAGAGCATTGGGGAAACATTTTAGAGAGTAATGGATTATGATTTAAATGAACTTAAGCACATTATTCAACCTTATCTAGAGGATTTACCTGTGCATTCATGATAATGGACTGATCACCCGACGCATTTGAGAGATATATTTTTACGCTGATGACACTATAAGATACGCCTCAATTAACAAGAATTTATGTTTTGTGTTAGTTCTGTTCATTTTATTGGATTCTTCATTTCAAAATATGTTATTCGAATCGATCCACTTAAGGTCTAGGCCATTCTTGATTTGCCTGCACCATCAAATTTACTTAAGTTACTGAAATTTCAAGGAAATTCCAACTTCCTAAGGAGTTTCATACCCAACTACGCCCAAATGTCTCAAGGATTTACTCGTCTCTTGAAAAAGGATATTCCCCTCCATTGGGATTAGGTTGTGCAATATTATTTTTATGCTATTAAAGATGCCCTGATCCGAGCATCATTAATGTATCACCCCAATTATCAGGGTGATTATTTCCTATATAACGTTGCGGCTAATACGGCCATTGCTATGGTTTTGGTCCAAGAATAAGATGGGATAGAAAATCCGATATATTATTTGAGTCATAATCTAAGTGATACAAAAGTGAAGTATTCATACGTCGAAAAGCTCACCTTGGTGGTCGTTCAGGTTGTCCAAATATTCCACCACTATATCCTGCTCTGAAAGACCATTGTCATTTCAGATTGCATCCCTATGACATACATTCTGTCACATCAATTGATGGGGGGGGAATATTCAAAATGGATCATAATTTTGCAAGAATTTGATTTGGAATTCATCAGATCCAAGTCAAAGAAGTCTTTAGTTTTGGCTAAGCTTCTCTGTGACCTTCCCTCTGATAGTACTGAAACTACATCGGAACAATCAATTCCAAATGAGTCTTTGTTTATGATTGGGTCATGTAACCCTTGGTATGGGGATTTCATCATTTATCTCCAAACCCAAAAGTTCTGGCCTGATACCTCTCACTCTCAACAACAACGTATTTGATACCAAGCCATGGATTATTTGATGATCGGCAATACACTTTACCGTCGTGGTGTCGACATGATTTTAAGGAGGTGCCTCACTCATGAGGAGGCCGAGAATATTTAGATTATTTTCATTCGGGTGCTTGTGGTGGACACTTTTCTAGATACGCTACTATGCAGAAGATTATCCGCACTAGTTACTTATGGCTAACCATATTTCATGATGACATCCTCGTGGTCAGAAGTTCTCATGCGTCCTAGATTTTATAATTGTAAAATTTTCTTGACGCCATCACCAATGCATCTTGTTATCACTATGGGAACGTTTGAAAAATGGGGGGGCATTTCATTCATGACTTGCAACCCTCATTTAATAACACAGGACAAACAACTGCATTGTTATTTTTCAATCATTTCATCTCATGGTTTAGTGTACCATAAGCTATAGTTACAGATCATGGTAAGAATTTACCCAATCACATGATGACTGAGTTGACTGCCAAATTAGGACTATCGCATGATAGTTGTACTCCTTATTATCCACAATCCATGGACAAGTTGAAGCCATTAACAAAATTCTTAAGCGAATGCTTGAATGAATGAGAGGAGTTCATAAACGAAATTGGCATTCAATCCTATACTCATATATGTGGGCATATGAAGAATCAGTGATAAATGCAACAAGATTTACTCCATTTCAATTTGTGTATAGTCTGGAAGCTATCTTCCCAATCCAATGCAAAATATCGTCATTAAAACTCGTTATTTACCTACTACCTCACATCTCTGATGAAGAAGCACGTCTTTAAACCTCATCCATCTATATGAAACATGTCATGAAGCCACATGGGTGAAAGAAACACATAACAAAAGAATCGAGGCATAATACAAACAACATATCAAGCCGAGCATTTTCTCAGAGGGAGACCTGGTCTTAATTTATGATGATTAAGTTGATTTAATAGGAAAAGGGAAATGTGAGCCACTATGGCATGGCCCCTACATTGTCAAAAGAGTTATGGCTAACAGTGCCTATGAGTTGGTTGATTATGATGGACTTCCATTGACACAACCTAGAAATGTGCTGTATGTTTAACATTACTATGCTTAAACATTAGCGTACTAAAATTTTGTACCATATTGTTTATATCCTTTTTATTTTAATTTATTGTATTAGTTTATTTTTCTAGAGTTTTCTTCAAGTTAGTAATCCAATTTACATTTCATCACAGATGACTGAATATTTGGGACCATTTGTTGGGTATGCCGATGGTGCTAGTCATAGTATGTAGATTCTATCCTCTGCAGCATGGGCCATTTTCACTCCAGACGGTGAGCTAGTGAGTTTTCAAGGGATTTGTATTGGTCGGTCAAGAAAAAACATCTTTGAGTATAGCGCGTCGATCAAACTACTCTCTGATGTCATTTCATTTGGTATTAACTGCATCATCATAATGTTAGACTCACAACTTGTTGTACTGCAACTTACTAGTGTCTATATTGTCTGAAATCCATCACTTCATCGTATGTTCCTTAGAGTTTTAATTTTCAAAATAAATTTTGATTACATTCAATATCAACATATTTCCATAAATTTGAACACATTAACTGATTCCTTAGCGAATTATGTTTTAAACATACATTTTCAACACATGAAAATACATATTTTCAATTTGCATCACATAATTTAATAAGATTGCATATTAAACATAGGAAAACACTGAAAAAATAGATAGATAGTTTACGTTTTTATAAAATTTGTGCCCAAGACACATTGGTCATCTGACCTCAAAATTTATGCCAAAATGTCAAGCTAAACTAATGATGCTCATTGTAATAAGAAATTGATCTAGCTATCCTACGCAATAATTGCATCCAACGGTTAGGAATGCCAATACTATGGCACTAAAGTCTCATAGGTAATTCTTTAATTAGGAATCCCAAGAGTCAATCCCTCTACGTGATTTTGTAGCTCGGCAAGAGTCTTGGTAAAATCCAAATCTCGAAGGAATTCTCTCCCTCTAGTCCTCTTTGTCTGCTCAGTTATTCCCTTCTCTAGTTGATCCAATGGCTGAGCACGACCCACATATGTATATATCAAAACTTTAGTTTAGTCTCAAGAAACATAAAAAATTAAAAAAACATGTAGAAAACTCAAAAAATGAAAAAACATGGTCAAAAAAATTCTTACCTGTTGCACCCCATTGAGCGCCATCTCATAGAATCGAGTATGAATCTCCTTAGAAATATATGCATGCATATGGATACTCATCTATGGCGATCATATGTCATCTGAACCAGACAAAGAATGTAGTAGAAAATATGATGGTTGTTTGACCAACATGTCTAGACATCAATTCAACCCATCTCAACATCTGAGGATCTCTAGGGCCAGATATACTCATTGGCACATGCGGTGGATGCATCAATGGAACTCGCTCTAAAATGGAGGAAATTAGGATTGAGCCATAGTTAAGATTCTTCTTCCTGAAACCCTCTTCTTTGGTTAGATGTTATTTCATCTGAGAGAGTACTACTTTAGCCTAGTTAAATACTATTGGTTCTAAACACTCAAGAGCATACTGCATGTATAATCGGTTTACAAAATTTAGTGTCATGGAACCAGCAAGATTTGCGATAGTAAAAAGTATGGTCCTCAGAGGAAAATCACATACATCAAGATGTTTATTTCCCATATTTACTTGGTTCAGTCCCTAGATGAGAGTGCTTCTATATGTAATCTCTCACTGTCTCTCCTTTAAAAGCAGATCTTGCAAGGGAAATGGGAGAACCTTGTCTCGATAATCATGTGAGAAAGTAAATATCCTCAACCAATATTCAGAGAAATTTGTCTCCAATGTGAAAATCATTCAACACAAGATCCCATGAATGAACTAGGAACTAAAATAGTTCCATATGTTGCCTCATCCATGAAAACTTGAAGCATTTAAGAAACCTCCAATTTCTGAGGGCTCTTACTCTACCTGAATTGTTTAGGGAAATCACATCATGTTCTTCATGTTCTCTTTCTTTCCATGTAATCGCCATTTTGATCTGATGAATACCTGAAATCCAACCATAAGAATAATTAGGATCCATTTCAAGCCAAAAACTTTTGAAATTGTGGGCACACAGTAAGAAAAAAAATGAGAAATGTGCCCAACGCACCACAGGTCAAGTGACAGAGCATTTCAATGCACCCGGGCTTCAATTCCAATCCACTGCGACACTCATTTTGACATTCAAGGGTGTGTTACCCTCATAACGTAATATATTTACCCTAAGGGGCTCAAAAGCCTAAAAATTTACCATGAAATTCAATATAAATGATACAAAAATAAATATATGGTTCATAGCTCCAACCTGGATCAAACAGAAAGATAAATAATCCACCAAAATTGTCATAATTAGCTGCTCAAGTTCGAGGGAAAAACTAGTTCAGAGCTCCTAATTTTCAAATGGTAACTATGGAATGGTACAAATGAAATGGTAAAAACTCTTTTTATTAGTCATTTTTATTGTTTTAATCATATTTAATGCTAGGATTATGGTTTTTATTCATTTTTTCTATGAAACAGGTATTTTTTATTTGTTTGATGGTTCTTTGAACAATTTTTACAGCTGATACAGTGATTTTGTCATGCACAACTGTTCAAGAATTCTTTCACCACAAAGCATACTTTATCTTCTTATTTTTATCTTTGATAAAAATGAAAAAGGAATTGAAGCACAATTTTATCTCTTTTTCGAGCTTTGATAAATGAAAAAAGGAACCCCTTGGAGTCTTCTTTTAGCTCTTTTCAAACTGATAATATGAAAAGATTGCCGATAACTTGACTTTTTGAGCTCGTAAAAGTAAATGAAATGACATGTACTTAGTATAAGTTTTACCCTTTTCTTGACTAAGATAGATCATTAACGAAAAAGGAAAACCTTAGTCGAACATGGGTAAGAGATTTTCTCAAGTATCATTTTACACATTTTTGGACCTGAGTGACAAATTTATGAAAAAGGACTCATGGAGTTTTCTTTTTGTCTCTTTTTTAAACTCTCTAAACATGAAAAATAATTTGGGTTTCACAGCGTTTAGACTTGTTAAAACATAAAATAGCGACATACTTGTTGATCATGGCAAGATATAGTTTCATTGTCACTAGACTCGTTTAATCATTCAATAGTGATGGATTCACATGAAGGGAAAAATTATAGATAAAGCATATGTTACCCTCCACAATATTGTTAAAAAATAAAGAGGTTCTGGTCAGGAATGACTAGGGAAAATTTGGGAAAAAAAACATAATACTTTATGGTAGCAGGTCACTCTTGAACATGACACTTTGACTCCATCACCGTGACTTTTGGGTTGGGTAATATTATTGATGTTTCGCCATACTTGTGGCTCATCATATGACCATTTTGGTTCTAGGTCAATGATTCCAACTCATTTTAGTGTCACTGATATGTTCAAGAGAAGTCATCTAGTAATTCCTCATCTTCTGCTATAATCATAAACCTTCATTTTTATGACAGTCATCCCTGAAAATTGCTATATCAAGTCACATTTTGTCTCTGAAATCATTACTCCCATTTGGCGATAAATTTTCTTCCTGTCGACATTAACTCATCATCTAGGAAGTTAACTTAGAAACATCTTCTAGTACCTTGGGGCTTGTCACAACATTGGCAAGTTTCTTTCTTCGGGACCTTCAACCAAAATATTTTGTTTGTCGTTCGAAATCAAATCATTTATTCATGCCTTGCAAATTGTACTGCAGTAACTTTAGAACCATTAACATCAAAGGTGGTTTATCTCATGTCTATTAAAAACTCACATCATTGGCTAGTAATCAGATGATTTCTTTCCATGTTCAACTTCAAATCATATATTCACATGGTTAGACTTGTACATGAACGATTGAGTGAATGAGATAAGAAGACCCCAGATCTAGCTTCATCCATCTGGGCTACAAATTCAGGAATTGTACGCTTCATCCATACGATGGCTTTACATAGACATCATCATCCGAACATGGGCCTATATCTGTAGGCATGTCTATATCGGGAAACATTACAGTGTATATGACTTTCTCAAATATGTACATGTATGATAGTATATGTGCTGAGCATGGGTATGCCTCCCTCAGTAATTCATGTCCAAGATGTAAGATATCATGATGTAATGTATTTAAAAATTTATGGAGGTCACCATTCACTTCAGATCCTACTTGTCACATCGTAAAGAATCTCATTCAAAAATTATTATTATTTTGACTCCATGCTTTAGGGGGCAGTTGTTATAGGTCAATTTGGGCATCATCCCCCAAGACCTAGTCAAATTGGACATCATCCCCAAAAACCAATGAAATGGGTTTATCATTCCCTTAATTCAGTTTCTATATGCCCTAACTGAAGACATTTCTTTGATGGCTTCAATTGTGAGATTTCAAAGGTTTTAAGTAGATATTATATGATCCATTGACTCATCAATGCTCCTCTACAAGGGCCTAATTTCATTGTAGTGCACTTACCTCCATGCTGTAATATTCCCAATTAGTCATGAGCTAATTGGAATAATCAATTTTGTTTTATTACTTTGTTTAAAGAATAAGAGGGCAAAGGAGCTCCAAAATTCTCCTTAATAATGAATAAAACAATGCCAAATGTGAAAGAGACAAATCTTGGTTGCTTAATTAAAGCACCCTTGGTGCAAAAGGGGATCACTTTGACTGGGTCAACCTTGACCATATCAACAACACTATCATGGAGGAGTGGTCATCAATGAGGGACAACACAATTTTAGATGGAGATGCATTGTGTGAATGTAGTGATCTTTTTGGATGGGGCTTAGGGTTTGCAAGCTCATATTTTATTTAAGGAAGAGGATGGCAGCCATATCGAGGTTGTTGATCTATATTGAATTTTTTAATATAGGGTCTATTTATACATATATATTTCTCTTGCTATTTAGCTGAGATAGAGTGTTATTTATCACAGGGTGTTCCTATTGAGGGTTTGGTTATTTTTGTAGGTTGTAGCAAGTGGTGATTAGATCTCTAGATCTAGGCCATCTCGTTGTTTATTTTCAGTGGATGAGGCTTCCCTTCCATTGGGAGGATAGTACTGAAGGCCATTGAGCTTATTTTTAGATATTTGCATTATAATAACCATATTTTGATCCATACAGCGTAGTTTACTTCTAGATCTGCATAATTTCTATAGGAGGAGTTATAGGCTAGTTTAGCACACCATTGGAGAGATGATTTTCAAGTGAAGGGGATCTGCCTTTCACTTTAAGGATATATTGGATGCAGCTATTGTATATATATGATATCAGATTAGCCACACTTTCCATATCTGTATTTTTTAGTACATCTGCAGTCTTAGATCTTAGATCTATAACTTGTACTTGGTGTTTTGCTGAAAACCCTTGAGGGGTTCTTTAAAGGAGCTTGTATAGTGCATGGATCTGATATAGATCTAAGTTTTTAGGCACATATCATCTCTATATCTGATGTATAATAATTTGCTGTAGCAGAGCTAATAAAATAATGCTACAAGGTTTTTCCATCTTTTCTACATGATTGCAACACCTCTTATTGAGGGATTTTGTTCATTGGAGGCTTGTATTTCCTATTATGCATATTATGGCCCATTTATCATGTACATTTTTCGACTGTAATAACATATGAAAGGTATCCATGTTGGTCTCTTTCTTCATAAAATATGATCTAAAATATTGTTCCAACATTTTTCACTATATTCCTACTTTTCCCATTTGGGAATATTACAGTGGTATCAGAGCATAATCTTGATCAAGCTTGTGCATTCTAAAAGCCAATATGTCATCTAAAGAGTGAGATCCTCTTACTGATAGAGAGAGGAGGTATCAAAGGAGAAGGCACATAAAATTTTATTATACAAATGAAAAAGAAGACAAGTGTAAAACCCATTTATCTGGAGGTGAAGTTGAAGAGAAGGAGTTCCCTAAGATCCTTCTTAGAGTCATGCAAGACATTTATAGAGAGATAAAAGAGATGAGAATGGATAGATTCAAGGAATCCCCTAAAGGATTTCATCATGGATAAGGCTTTGGCATGTCTCATTACCAAAATGATCACCCTGTGCATCAACCACAAGTTTCCCAAGGCTCTACTCTGCCTACATTTTTGGCTGTGGGAAATGAAGGGTTTCAAGAGCAAGAATCCATTGAAGACTATTTTATGGAGTATGAATATAAAACTCAAAGATTCAAGGATTTCTTGATTTTTTAGGAATTTTTTCAAATAAAGGACAATAGAGGACCAAGGAATCATCATAGAAGTGGTGGATTAATTCAAAATCGTGATCGACACCACACTATGGGGATATTATTTTTACCCAACTTTGATGGGTCATCCAAGAGTACTGCCAAATTTTGGGTAGAAAAACTTGACATCTACTTTCAGTTGAACAAGGTTCCAGAGATGGAGGCCATTAAGATTGCAACGCTGCACCTTGAGGGTGAAGCACATGAGTGGTGGTTCCATGGCTTGTCTACATTGGGTCATGCCAATGTAACTGCATATTCAGAGTTCACTAGAAGGCTGGTGGAAATGTTTAATAGAAGAGATCCTGAAGCCCATTCATGGGGCTTGCAAAGCAAAAATAATCAGGTAATGCAGAAAGTTACGTCTTTGAATCTTTAAGACTTTCTGTTATGGTTCCTAATTTATCTGCAGGAAGAGGTTGTACATGTTCATTGATGGGTTAGATGAACCTCTTCATGGGTTGGTTAAGTCTACGAAGCCCACTACCCTAAAATATGCCATTGAAAGGGCTAGATACCTTCAAGATGGCTTGCCAAAAGCAAAGGCAACATTCCAGTATAAGCCCTCTTTCCCATACAAGGGAAAAGAAGAGAAGGCTCCTCCTTCAAAGGAGAGTCAATATAAAAAACCTCTTGATGATGATGTCCAGAAAGATCTAAGGAGAAGGAATATTTGCTTGACAGGCCAAGAAGCTTGGGCACTTGGACATAGATTTGCAGCTAGAAAATCACATTACATAGAGGTCTTCTCAGATGATGAAGAGGAAGAAAAATATGAGCCAAGAAGAGGTCATAGCACTGACACTATAGGAGAAGAACCAACACCATCAGGAGATGGGAATGAAGCATTTGATCCTATTAGAGGGGCTCTTGAATTTTTGATACGAGTATGTTGAGTCCCGAATTTGCCTGATTAGCAGCACCTTTTCATTTCAGCAGTACACTTTTACTTTCTTTCAAGTCTTGTCATTGTAATTTTCAATTTTCTTTTAAAGTTTCAAGATTGGTAAATCATTATAGGGGATATCACTTCCTTGAACAAATATAACCAAACTTATTTTTCATTTTAGAATTCCCATTTCACCTTAGAAAGACCAAAAACGACAAAATTTAAGAAATAGGTTATCTTGCACATATAGTGCGCCGCACTTCATCAGCTTACGATTCCCGGATTGACAAATTAAATGCAGCAATTTAGGACACACTAAATTGACCAAACAGAGTACATAAGTACTTGACCTTAAGAGTTCAAGGTTCCATCTTGAATCAAAGGGTTTATGTTTTGGTTGATAGTGGGGCTACCCAAAATTTTATTGATCCCCAACTAGTGCAAAGGAGGGAAATACCCACTGATGCTTTTGAGGGATTTTCTATTTTGGTCCTAGGAGATAGAACTATGCAATGCGTGCATTATCTTCCATCATTATCAATCGCCATGGGGACATATAAATTTATTTATCACTTCTTTGTGGTTAAAATACGTGAAACCAATGTGATATTGGGTGTTCAATGGTTGATTACTTTGGGGAAAGTCACCATTGATTGGGAGGCTTTGCAGATGGAATGGGTGGATAAAAAGAGTGGTAAGACTCAAATGATCAAAGGCATGCATACATATCCCTCACATACAACTTCCACATAGAAGTGAGAGATGGATTTGTGTAGTGGAAGCAAGGACCTTACAATCCCATCTATTATGCTTATGAGATTGTTGCATGGGACACTATTATTTAGTGGAAAACCACCTGGGAGGCCACCTGATTCAGATTTTTTGAGAGATTTCTCACAACATGATGCTCCAAGCATATATCCAGGAGGGATGGGAGCATTAGAATACCATGAGATAGCGCTAGGAGTCTTGGGTAGGTTCAAGGAGGAAGGAGACATTCTCCCAACATTATCATTACCCACTCTCATTTTATATTCTACGCTGTGGGAGGATATGCATGGAAGGAATGAGCTTCCAACATGTACCTTTGGCATGGGAGATGTCAAGGAGGAGAGTAGACGTATGAAAAAAATTCCTTTTGATAGATCATCAGCGTTGTCACTCTGGGAGATTGATCCATATTGGAAATCCCAACTGTTGGTGGATTATTCCAAGGATCTTCACACATGCATGATACTTGATGACCAGCTAGATGAAGATGTATATTTAGTCCAAGAAGGAGTCATCTATTATCATGGTAGGATATTCTTATTTAGAGCCTCCAATCTCAAGGAGAAGTTACTACAAAGGGCTTATGAAGAGTTCTTTTTCAGCCATATATATTCCATGAAGGCATATAACATTGTCATGAGAAGCTACACTTGGAAGGGCTTTGAAGAGGAACTATATCAGCATTTTCAAAGATGAGTGAACCATGTGGAGTTGGGGGAGCAGCATAACTCTATGAAGGATTTAATTCATCCACCTCCTTCCTCTTTTGGAATGGGAGGAGATAGATCTATGCACCACTCCATTTGTATGAGGAGAAACCTTGGTAAAGAACATGTTTATGTACATAATGTTTTAATTGATAAATATATGCATTCCTTTACCAATTATATGTAGGCCATAGCTCCAAGGAGGAGCATTATTCCATACAAACTTCATGGCCAACATTGATCCACAAACATTTCTGAACATGGCCACTTCCTTGGAGGACAAAAGGGAGATATTGTATGATTTTGGGTGCATTCCAAAAGCACCAAATATATCTCACACTTTCAGCCATGATGAGATGACTTAGGAAGAAATTAATTGGTGGGGAAAACACTTACCATATCAATATCTGATGCATTCAAGAGATTTACTACACTGGTTCCACATCTGGGACTATGACCCACCTCTATTTGCACAAATTTATGTTTGTATGTACTTAATTTTGATCACATACATTGATGATGTACTTAATATTTTATGGGAATTTTTGGAGGGAGGATGGGAGGAATGTATGTGCCACATGGGAGAGAGATTATCCATGTTCATTATGTTACATGTTTCAAGGAGAACATGGGTAAAACCATGTTTGATTCATTTGAACTATTGACTCCTTCTGGGATGGATTATTTGCATCTCACGAGAACTTTGGAGGATAAATTCATGGAGGGATGGATTGGTGAAAACTTAGCTTATGATGGAAGGTTATCAAATGTTGGTGTCACCAATGGAGGAGGAGAAGAGTTGCAACACTCACCTTGTCAGTTTCTTGAGGACAAGCAACATTTGGGAAGGGAGGACCGTAATATTCCCAATTAGCCATCAGCTCGTTGGAATATTAAAATTTGTTTTACTGATTTTTTTAATGAATAAGAGGACAATGGAGGTCTAAATTTCTCCTTAATACTGAATAAATCAATGTCAATGTGAAAGATATAGATCTTGGAAGCTTAAATGAGCACCATTTGGTGTGAAAAGGGGCTGGAACACCTTAACTGGGTCAACCTTGACTAAATCAACAACGTTGCCATGCAGGAGTGGTCGTCAGTTTTAGATCAACTTACGAGGGATGTAACTTTGGCAGACGATATCCATCTGATGCGCACAATACCTCATTAGAAATATTTGTCATGGGACTAAAAATTTTGAGTGAGACCCATGTTGTTCCCATTTTTCCCAAAAAATGTCTTTTAGGGCCTCAAAACGGCTCTGGAAGTTCACGACTAGAAAAAATTCTAAAAATAGTTAACTGTGCTACAATTAAGGAAACTAAAAAACTGAAAGAAACAATGGTGGGGGTCCAAGTGGAATAGGTGGGTGGACAAAAATATTGACCTAGATCATTCCTCCCCCCTTAGGAAGAAATTGTCCCCATTATGTTGAGTTCCTCCATGAGATGATGAAACTTTTGCTGAGCTTGGTCCTTGGTAAGCGACTTCCCTTGGTGGAGGAGTTGTCCTGCTTTGAAAATTCAATATAGTTGGATCATTTTTTGTTGGGTTTTCTTGATATGTGTATCCATGATCTAATCAGTGGTGGCTTATTCTGTGCATTCTGGGTTTAAATCTATTTGTGTTAGCTCTTATTACATCTTGGATGTGTCCAGTAGAGGTGGAAATTAGGGCCAAAAATGGTTCACATTGAACACTGGGTGCAGAACAAGGAATGGTGGAATACTGAGCTCGAAGGCATTGTCCCCTACTCCCTTGGTGATGGTGTGTGGCCCATATCAGAGAGGGTGAAGCTTTTGGTGGATTCCAATGAGGCACTCCTTCTACAAATGTAGCCACACTTTGTCACCCATATAGAATTTGTGTGGCACCCGATGTTGATCATGTCGCTGCTTGTACTTAGAATTGGCTTTGTCAAATATTTCATTAACCTGTTGGCGGATGTGATAAATGCACTCATTGAATTTTTTCACCTTTTCAGCATTACACTGGACATGAGCCGAATCTGCCAGAGTAGCCGAAAATGTAATGGATATGTTAATGGTACATAGTGGCTAGAATCCCAAGCCTATCTGAAAGGGGTTGTGGATAGTTGATTTTTGGAGAGCCTGGTTATAACCTTTTTGTACATTGGGGAGGCTCTCACTCCATGTTAGTGGATGCTTTGGGTTATACATGTGAATAATGTGTATGATCATCTCGTTAACGACCTCTATGTCCCATCAATTTGGGGATGGAAAGATGTGGACTTTGAAAGCTTCGTGTCCAACAACAACTAGAGGCTGAACCAAAATGTACTCATGAGCCTAATATCTTGATCTAAGATGGTAGATTATAATATCCCAAAGTGTATCCACACTCATTCAAAGAATAGTTTAAAAGTGGCTTATACTGTGATAGTCTTCTTGGAGTTCTTCATAATGGCCATCTTCTAGAATATCTCAAAGACCACAAAAACATAGTTGTTTCCATGCTTAGTAGAAGGAAGGACCAACATGTAATCGATGGAGATGGATTCTGAAGGTCGACTAGGGGTATGGAATGGAGTATATAGGCCTTGCTTCATCATGGTCAGCTTGGCAATGTTGTCAGAAGTGCAGGAAATGATGTAATTATCGACATCCTATCAAAGGTTTGGCCAATAGAAATTATTTTGCAGTACTACCATTGTTTTCTCGACTCTGAAATTCCCAACGACCACACTATAGTGTGCTTCCAAAATAATATTGGCACGCTCGCTTGAAAAAACACAAAGGTGTCCTAGGTGACATAGCATGGCACCCTTGAGGTGAAAATATGGAACTTTCTTACTGTTATAGGTAAATTTGGGCATCATCCTCCAAGACCTGGTCAAATTGGGAATCATCCCCCAAAACCAATGAATAGGGTCTATCATTCGCTTAATTCATTTGTTATATGCCATAAGTGAAGACATTCCTTCGATGGCTTTAATAGTGAGATTTCCAATGTTTGAATTATATATTATATGACCCATTGACTCATCAATGCTCCTCTAAAAGGGCCTAATTTCAATAAAGTGAACTTACCTACATCCAAAGGTACAATGTAGTGCACTTCCCGACACTCAAGGGTGCGTTGTTCTCCTGTAAGTGAAATCATCATTGTTTCGGGAATCTTCACTTGGCCAGTTCCTTCTACAAGAGCTCATAGGTGTCATACCTCAAATACAAGTGTCCATGTAGCACATTTGAACTTAGAAACATGTCTCACCTATTATTAGAAATCCATTTATTGAGAAACTACCTTCACTTTCCCTATAGATTGAGCAGTTATCTAAGTTCTAGGGAGGAAGAATTTCTGTATTGTTATGCTATTGGATTCTCAA
The DNA here is from genome assembly GCA_034641835.2 of Pinus albicaulis. Lineage (NCBI taxonomy): Eukaryota > Viridiplantae > Streptophyta > Pinopsida > Pinales > Pinaceae > Pinus > Pinus albicaulis. The sequence goes on from CM076574.1 coordinate 16,087,919, forward strand.
TTGGTTAGAGCTAGGAAGTATTGTTATGCTACTGAGATGATGCTTGATGTGATGAGGATGGAATGAAGTTGCATCAGGTTTATTATGAATCAATCTACTTTGTTGTAATCTTCTCCTCCTACCTTCTTAATAAATATATCTATTCATTTTCCCATATGTATGCTTATGTATTGTGAATTTCATTCTCAATTCTGTATGTATTCTCAGATATAATCAATTCGATTTGGTTAAGATAAGTAGATACATGTAAATTTTTGTGTTGTTTGTTGTTCTCTATCTTTGATTGCAGGAGTCGATCTAACGACTTTAGTTGGGTTGATAATGACGATAACAACGACAAAAGGAGAAAGAGAGTGAAAGAATCATCAAGTAGGTTTATTTCCTTTCTGTCTATCTATTTGTCTTACAAAAAAGAATATTTGTCTTTCTTCTGTTGCTCTGAGTGAAGGAACACCATACTCAGGGAATCTAGTTTATATGTAGATTAGAATTTCGTTAAACAAATTGGCGAATCCATTGGGGAAAACATTTGGGATAAATTCATCATTCATGGTGTCTCTATCTCTGTTTACCATCATCAATAGACTTTACTCCATTTTATCAGTGATTTTAATGAAAATATTTCTTTAAGAAGTGTGTTTAGCTTCTTGTTACCCAAACTTAGCTGTGCACAACACACTATTCGTCAGGGTACAATGCAATGCAGTGCATTGTATTTCTTTCAGAGGTGCTCTGCAATGCATTTTATGCCCTTACACAGTGGGTTGCCCCCTCATCCTGACAAATTCCATCAAAATTTGTCTTTGCATTCAGTTTCAGCCAATTTTCTGTTGTATTCTCAAATGTTTGATTGCTCTTAGAGACCAGTAAACATCACTTCTTCTTCCTCCTTTGAAAATTAGTTTGTTCAATGTCTCATTAGCTAATTTCTTTATCAATGTGAAATAGAATTCAAAGTTATAATTTTTCATTAGATCAACTTTGTTTTCGAGAAGGAAATTGTTGTTTCATTCCTCATTTCCTATAGGAAATTTTTCGTTTCATTCTTCATTTTAAAAAGAGAAATTGTTGCTCCATTCCTCGTTTCTCAAAAGAAATCATTTATTTGATTGATTTGTGCAATTAGTTTATTTTACTCATTCACATTAAAGGGAAATGAAAAGAAAAACATACATGTGCATTTAGAGATTGTGTGTGTTGCATAGGAACAAGATAGGTAAATTTTCATTTAGTTTCTGCTCTTTGTTGTATTCTCAAAATATGATTTCTCTTTTCCCTTAGTAGCTAGGATTTTCATTGAAAAACTGAATTGAAAAGTTTTCTTCTCATTTTAGTTTTCATTTTAGGAATTTCCCATTACATCATGCGGTGAACGTAAAATATAAAATTTTAAACAATATCAACTTAAAATTCACCTCAATCAACCTAATAAAGCATTGTAACATTAACGATAACACTTAGAAGGTCTATGCTAGAGACGTGTGCCAACATTGTTAAACATAGAAGTTGTCACTAAATTGTCTGTGATACATTTTGAGTGTGATACCTCACTCCACCTACGTCATTATATTGGAGCTCATCCACGTACCTTCAGGTATATAGGGTGGTGTTATATTACGAAAATTATAAGGGGGTGCTCTCACTATGCAGTTCCACATTAGAAAATGCTAATACAAACTTGGGCCTCCAAGTACCTTTGGGTACATTTGGGTGGAAAAATTTAGGTTTCTTACCATCCATAGGTAACCGAATTGGCCTCCTTGTAACTTATGATACACCGAACATAAAATTCAAGGAGATTTCCTTCCTGTACTTCTTAGTTTGCCAGGAGGTATTATGCACTTCAAAATTACTTGGTAAACCTTTTGCCTAGTATCACCCTTTTATTTGTTTTTTTGTTTTTTTAATAAAATCAATCATTCATCATGGAATAAGAACATCCCTTTCCCTTTCATTCGCATAGACTATCACTTAAACGAGCTTTACCACCAGAATCCTTTTTTGGTCGGTGAAGGAGACATTGTTCTATTGAAACTAGTACCATCATTACATCTCATACATCATCTTCATCATATTTAAAGAGTCATCTCGAGTCATTCTACAAATCCTGGTTTATCTACTGTCATCGAAATAGAGTCCTCATAGCTACCTGTGGACACTACACATCCAATCAGTGAGACCATACCTCTCGAACCCGACATTTTTCAATTGGAAGTTGATCTGGATCCCATCATTATTTTACCAAAACATCTAGATCTCGAAGTCAAACAACTGGATGATGTTCCTGTATTCGTCGTTCCATATTCAATCGTAGCCTTTAAGTCTTCCCTTTCATGCATTCAACCACTTGAAATATATCTCGGGCCTGAAGGCGAAATCCTTCCACTTGGTTTGATTTCAATTGAGGAAGAACCTAAACAAGAAACTTGCCCCTCAAATCCAACACATTTTGTGTCGGGGCTTTATATTTACGAGACGATTCCTCAATTGACTTGCACTACTTATTTTGATCCTATTTCAATTTGAGTTCCCATAGATCCTATAGGGCATAAACTAGTTCATTTAACCATGGATGATTCAACATCTCTGGTTGTACCATCTGTTACAGTTGAAACATAATCTACTATTTCTACTTCGTCAATGTTTACCACACCACTTGAGTCACATATTTACGATGGTGCTTTTGTCCCACTAGGTTACCAATCATTATCTGGAACCTACTCTAGTGCCTCCTCAAATCCATGGACTTCACCCATTTCATATTCTAATATTTTATCTAGAATATCTCTAATGAGTACTAAACGACCTGATCCTTTATACACATCTTCAGTGCAACATCAAGCCTGTCCATTTGGTTTTATTCTATGTAGTACAATCTCGACTAAACTCCCACCATTTGAAGAAAAATATATTCCATATTATTATACTCCTCATGTTGTGGGGCAACCTATGGTCACCCATTTTTATAGTACTTCCTTATTTTATGGTCACCCAAATGTTGGAATCACTGTTTGTCATTGGCAGCCGATCCTGCCCATTCAACCACAAACGGTTACGCATTCATATCAATTGGTTCAACATATTGCACAAACATCTACTCCGCCTATTAATACTTCATTAACCATGTTACAGACTTAATTGTATCTATCTCAACCGTCTCAGAGGGGTCCTTCAATCCATTACCCTCAATTTTTGGGTCCACAAACTCCAACTCCTTCGGTTGGTTTACAAAAACCACCTGTATCCGGAATTTTTCAATCATAGGTCGGATTACCCTTTTATGGGACGTCACAATCTCCTACTGGTATTATTGAAAATCAGGTCCAAGAAATTGTGTTTTTGGCTATAATCCTGGCGGACAGTCACCTTGGAAGCCACAACCTCAAATGCCACAACAATGATTCCAATAACAAATGACTTACCCAGGTTTTTGTCACTAGATACTTGAAGCTTTTGATCCTAAAAAAAACCCTTATCTGGGTTATCAACAACAAATTCCTTATGATGGTTCTGTTGAAGCCTCGAAAATCGTTGCTACAACATTGGGGGATAACCACCCGGTCCGGACCTTAAAGCAGCTCCTTTTCCATTTGGAATGGTGGCTCCGACTGGTTTAACTAGGTCCAGATACCTTTTCCCTATCACTATTGGTTTATGATGTTTCCTTAAATACCAATAGACAGGGATATTAGATCAATTCTTCTTGCTGATCAGGCAAGAGAATGACCCTTAAGCTGATTTGGGTTCAGCCAAACCACAACTAAGATTTTGCCTCTTTGAGAAGAGAACTTAAAAGAATGTAGAAATTAATCTAATTGCAAACTTATTCTATAATGCAAGCAAAAAGAAACTAATCTAAATCTTATCTCAATTAGGTAGATGAAAATCTAACCCAACTAAGAGCAAGATAATTAAGTAATGAGGATTAAAATATGTCTGGCTTTTAATTAATGTCAAACCAACGAAGAAATTCAATTTAGCTCACATTTGTGATTACCAAAACATATTTTATTGAGACCATTTGACTGAAATAATAAATCAACAACACTCCGGAAGAAATTCACAAAAATGATATTAATTATCATATCAATCAAACCAATAATTAAACAATAACATGTGGAAGAAATTCACAACACATTACTATTTAATAAATCAGTGTTATAAGACATATTTCTGAGTAATGGTTACTTAGAAATCAGAGTTTAATTCATAAGAGAAGAGATACTTAAAAATTTGAGACAAATTATCCATATCAACAGAAATGCCAAAACATGAATAAAATAAAACAACAATTTTATTAACATAAAAATGAAACTGGTATTTGATACAGAAATGCCAAAAATACCAGTTAATTGAATCTTCTTCTCTGATCCTAGTCTCTAACAGTACTTTACATTACTTGAATTTCTGCTTTCAAGACTAGAGCTGCAGAAATGCAAACTCTGCCCATCATGCATAATTCAAGATATAAAGAATCAACCCTCATTAATGTTCAGATCTGAAACTTTCTCTCCTCCCCATCTACAACTCTAAATTCCTATAACATAAATGCTTTTAGAAGTCTGGAATTGCAGAGGAGAGCAGCCCCTTTTACATTTTGCAATCTGCAATTAATAATCCTCCCAAAAGTATTTTTAGAAGAGAGTTTGTTGAAGAAAAATCTGCCCAATCCAACTTTAATTGCTCAAAAATTCTAATCTTTAATTGCTGGAGTCTTCTCATTGATTGAAATCTTTTTCCTCAATATCCCTTCTATTGTTTTTTCCTGCAAAAAGAAATTAAAATGAATTAAGATGCAACAATAAAATTCAAATATTATTTCTAACATTAAAACAAATCCAATCAAATTCTATTTAAATAAATAAAAAGGAAATTTGAGCTTCTTATTGATACTCATAACGATCTTAATTAACCAAGGATAATATTGATGCATGAATCTGCAATTAGAAGAGGCTGGGAAAATGAAAAATGAAGAAAACAAAACTCAGAAAATTGATTTTATTTTTAGAAATTCGGAGCTTGATCTTCTGCCTGATTTTTGACCCAATAAATGATCAAATCTGTTATTGGAACCTCCTCAGAAATGTTCTCCTTGATTTTATCTTTCCAATGAGCCGTCCTGGGCCTCATTTGGTCAAGTATAACTCAATTTATGAGCTTCCAAAGTTGATGAGTCAAATCTGGCATAAATCTGGAAATTCTGTTTGCTGGGCTAAAAATCAGAATTTTTAATTAGAAATTTAATCCTAAATTAGATTCTAATTATCTAATAATTAATTCTAAATTAATTATTAACTAACTAATAATTAATTCAGTTGAAAAATTAAATTAATATACAAATGATTTGAAAACGTTAATTTAAATATGATTAATATTATAATTCAAATTATATTAAAATTATAATAAACATTATAATTATAATATAATTATTATAATATAAAAAATATAAAAATTAATTTACAAACCATTGGAATCAATCTAAACCCAATGGATCCGAAATTGCAAAATTGCGATCTTGCGATATTGCGATATTGCGATCTGCGACGGATCCGAAATTGCAAAATTGCGATCTTGCGATCTTGCGATATTGCGATCTGCGACGGATCCGAAACTGCAAAATTGCGATATTGCGATATTGCGATATTGCGATCTGCGACGAATCTGAAATCTGCGATCTGTGATCTGCGACGGATTCTGAAATTTGCGATCTGCGATCTGCGACGGATTCTGAAATGTGCGATCTGCGATCTACGACGAATCTGAAATTTGCGATCTGCGATCTGCGACGGATCCGGGGAATTTTTTTTTTTTTTTTTTTTTTATATTAAGTTTTTCTAAACTACAGCTACTCTGAAAATAAATAAAAATAATAAAAATAGCATTTTTAATCCAGACTTAGATAAATGATGGGACTTCAAAGGAGTACTACCATTTTAAACCAGTTGACTAAATGAGGTAAAACAAGCGTCAATAAGAAGCTTATAAAAAATCAATTTTAACAAAGTAATCGAAACAAGAATCCAAAGAAAATGAAAAATTAACAATCGTGTAGGATAATCAAAATAAAATAAAAATCTGAAAAGACGTTTAGTCAAAAATTTATAGAAAGGGTCCCCATTATTTGAAGTGAAAAAGTCAAAAATGGGGGGGGGGGGGGGTTGTGTTTTACCACAACATGGCGACACATGGGAGAAGAATCAGTTATCTCTGTTTGATATGAATGAGATTTTCCTAAAATTCAAGTAAAAATAATTAAAGAAAAGAGAATTATACTTAAAATGCTTGACTAGGTTCATTAGTCTAAATAAAAGAAAGAATCATCTAACTGTAATTTTTCTTAAAATTCCTCATAAATTAAAATATTTCAAAACTCTATATCAGTCCTTAATTAGTTGTAGAGATAAAGCAAGGGTCACTTTACAGCTTAGCTTTTAAAATATACTCGTTTGTCACAGGTAGAGCCACTGCTGCCAGCAAACATCTATAGTCTCGACAGGGTTACCTTTTAATCACCAATGATTCAGAATCCCATCTCTTTAAGAATTATTGACCTAGAGATAAATCCATTTATATATGTTTATTTTTTATTTTTATTTTTAATTTTTTTATTTTTTATTTTATTATTATTATTATAAATCTTAAAAGCCATTGTCCTGGTTTGGTAGCCAGATAGTTGACAATGCCATTCACTGGTTATAATTGGACTGAACAAGTTGGCTCGTGATGAGACCCCTTGTCTTATAATTGTTTGCAATCATAAGCCATTACCCTGGTTTGTTTGGCAGTGTTGGTAATGTCAGCCTATTTTTCCCCTATGATCATGATAAGCAGGTTCATGATGAGACCTCTTATCTTTTAAGTTTAAATATATCTCTGGATTATACTCTAGAAAAATAAGACTCTTTGGGACAGGGAGAATCATTGACTCCTTAAGAGTTAAGAATGAAAATTTTAGAGTTAAAAGGTGCTTTGCTGTAAAGTGTCTTTACTTGGTTAAAAATAACTTTTCTTGACTGATAATAGAACTTTGAAAGATCTTAATAAAATATTGAAATCTCAAAATGATTACAATTTTGATGAAAAAGAAATTTCTTCAGATTTTATGATACTTTGTCAATTTTTCTAAATCGGTAATCTCTTCCTTAAGTATGTCTACGTTTATAATAAGAAAATCAAACTTTACTAAGAGATTTAAGAAAAAGTTAATTGATGACTATTAACAATTTTTTCTCCATGTATACTGACCATAGTTAGGTAATAAGAAGGCCTTCCATATAAATTATGGCAAAGTCACCAAAATCAAAACTGAAAACCAAAGGAAAAAGAATTCTTATGCTAAAATAAGAAAGAAACTAACAAACAAAAATAAAAATGAAAAAATTTAAAAGTGGAAAGGGAAACTCAAGTTTCGCAGGATAAACTCAAACAAGAATGTTTATAACAATGTCTCAACATATGCAGAAATAAAATAATCGTGTAATCAATCCTTCTTATGTCGAGATTTAGAAAATTCATACCTTGCAGGGTTGTAAGTGTTTTAGGCTTTTTAGATAGCAGTGATGATAAAATTCAGCCACAATGAAAAATTTCTGTCTGATTTCAATCTTTTTGTTTCCAAGCATCATCTTAATCATTTTCTAATAAAAAGGAATGCTTAAAGAAACATATTAAAGGTTCAGAAACTTCCTAGCGCAGCTGTTTCAATGAGGATTATCGCTGCTTCTTGAAATAAAGCCAGGAGAAGAGTATGGACTTCGAAAATATGATCTAGCAGAGGATTGGAAGCTTTTATGAAGAGCTGCAAAACAGATTTATATATCAGAAAAACAAAACTGAAACTAAAGTAATGAAATGGAAATAAATGAAAGTGGGTACATGAATCTTACTATTGGATGATTGCTTCTGATCTTACCTGAAAGGTATCAGTTTCTCCAAACTAGCTAACTTCTTATTTTAATTAACATTAAAAACATGAAGAAGTCAAACTAACCAAAATCCTAACCCAAAATCATTATTTATTTTATCTAAACTAAAGCAAGCAGTAAAATGCAAAAATGGAATGCTTAATGTTCAAGGGAAAACAAATGCATCAGAAATGAGAATGAAAATTTGCAGTAATGACTGTTTCTCAATATATTATAAGTTTCATATAAACTCCATGATTTTATAAATTGTCCAGAATCAAGACCAAATCCAAAATAATAAAATTAAAATATGAAAATAGAGATGTCCTGAATTCCTTTTCAATTATGGAATTATATATTTAAAATTGAAATATATGAAAAATCAAAATGATTTGAATATGCCGCAAATTTATCATCATTTTCTTTCTTACCATAGTGGTTACCCAAGCTCGCTTTTAAAATAACACATCACCGTATTGGATGATTCGCATCACAAGTTTCTTCACCATGCTTCGAGTTTAATTTGCAAGACTTCGCCTTTGTTGCTATGCCATATATCGATTAAATGTTAATGGCTCAGAGGCATGCATTGAAAGCTATCACATCAGAGATTGCAATGGCAAATTGCCGATATGAAAACATGTAATGAGAACATGTGCAATGAAATGAAACGATCACATCATTAAAGATATATTATATTGGGGATCGGGGAATATTTTGGTACCCGATGTAATACAATATGATTCTTGTGATGCCGATATGCGATGAATGACGTGGTTAACTGGCGATCGCGATCGGCAAACTTAAGCACATGATATAACAATTCTAAATACGCCGATATGCGATGAAGAGTGGACTCGATGATTTTATGATGAAAATTTAATACCAGATTCGAGACATCGGCCTTTTTAAAATTATGCTGCTACCATTATTTGCGATTGAATGGACGCGATATTTTATAAACTTGATTTGAATTTTATATCGGGTCCGGATGTTAGGTCCCTATATTACTAGTATAGTACCTCATTGTTGTTAGTGTAACCCCTTTATTGTTATTATTGTACCCTTGGAACCCCCATTCTGTTATTATTGTGCCCCTAAATTATTATTGTTAGGTCGGCTAGGATTACATTGTGGCCCACTGGGATTACATTATGGCCCCATGGACTCCTATATATAGAAAGGAGGTTTTGTAAATTGAATCATCCAAGAATTGTTCATTCATAATGTGTTGGAGGTTGCACCCTCAGAAGTGGCTTATTTATAAGGCGTTCATATCTCTTCTCTTCTATTTTTGGAGGTGGTTACACAACATTTGGTATCAGAGCTTTGGATTCTAGGGTTTCGGTGCTCCAAACAGGTCATCGTGGCATTTTCGCTATAATTTTTTTTCTACAAAGTTTCAGAAGCTGAAATTGTTAGGGTGCGAATCTGAAATCCTGAGGAAGCTTTTCTTAAAATTTAAGAGCTTGGTTCACAATATTTACGGAGATATCATCTGTGGAAGTTAGGTATTTGTTCAGGCTCGTAGACAGGTCATCGTGGAATTTGCACTATAAATTTGTTTGTACGAATGTTCAGAGTCTAAAATTCACATGGTACGAAGCTGAAATCCTGAGGAATTGTGTCAAAAAATTTCAGATCTTGGTTCACAATATTGTTTTGGAAGAATATAGTCTGTGGAAGGTAGTGCTTTCGAGGCTCGTTGCATCTCAAAGAGTGATGGGCGGAAAACTTCAATAACTCTCTCCTACGGGCATTGGATTGGTACGTGAAATTGGTCATAAGTACACGGTAAAGTTTTACGACTACCAATTTCAGAGACAAAAGACAAAACAGTGACACGTGGCAAGTCATACAAGTTCGCTCTACTGAACCAGTCCAGAATTAGGTCATTGTGGGAGATTGGACACAACTTAGTCTTGGAGAATCGAAATCAGGTCCGAACTGTGGCATTTGAAAGAAGCTTTAGAGGGATACTACAGGGATGAATTTCAGATATGGAAGATTTTCAATTACAGAGATAAATTAATTTCAATATCGAGCTCCTCAAAGCAAGAAAAAGGTTTGTAATTTTTTCCTAATTGCATAAGTCTTGTTTGAAGAATCAATTTGAATTGATTCCAAGGGAATATTGTAAAATAGATATCAATATTGGGTTCTAAAAAATGCCCCGTAAAAATAATTCAACACCAATTAAGCCTTCAGAAGGCTCTACTATGACTCATGAAGCTGAAGAATTGCAACATGATCTATCAAAATTACGAGAGCAAGTGCACCAAATTTCACTCTCGCAAAGAGCAACAAAAAATGAAATGGAAGTTTTGAAGAAAGGCATGGAAGTGAAGATGGATGGTTTGAAGAAAGGCATGGAAGCTAAGATGGATGGCGTGGAAGTGAAGATGGACGGTTTGAAGAAAGGCGTGGAAGCTAAAATGGATGGTATGCAAGCTAAGATGAATGGCATGGAAGCTAAGATGGATGGCATGGAAGTGGGCATGGAAGCTAAGATGGATGACATGAAAGACAACATAGAAAACATGAAGAATGATCTAAAATCATACATGGAAGGCTTGATGACAAGCTTAAAACCAGAAATGGTTCCTAATGGCGGAAATATAGGAGAAGAACCTCATGATGAGAACAAAATAAATGTTAATCATGATTTCATAAACTCAAATGTTGGTGGGAAGAACCACCATATTCGAAAAATGGATATGAGGAAGTTTGATGGAAAGGATCCTGTAACATGGATACTACAGATGGAGCAATATTTTGATCTCCATAACGTGCAAAACACACAAAAGGTACGAATTGCAACTTTACATTTAGAACAAAATACATTTGTATGGTATCGATGGCTTTGCTCCCGTAAAAAAATTGTCACTTGGTCAATTTTTACGGAGGAAATGATAGCACATTATGAGGATACAAAGAGCAACACCTTCTTTAGCCAATTGATAAATCTCAAACAAAAGGGTTTAGTGGGGCAGCACATTGAGGACTTCAAAAAATTGAATATAAGGGTAATTGATATTCCAGAGGAACACAGGATTGATCTCTTCATAGGCACTTTAAAGGATAACATTCAACATGAAGTTCACGTTCTGGAACCTGATTCATTGGAGAAGGCATTTAGGTTGGCAAGAAAAGTTGAATGTAAAATTATGGCGACAAGGAAGCCTACCACTCAATTCTATAAAGAAGGAAGTGTTGCTACGCCTAGATTTCCACAACCTACAAGGTTGACACCACAACAATTGGAAGAAAAAGAGCAAAAGGGCTTTGCTACAATTGTGATAGCAAATACACTAAAGGTCATAAGTGTGCTGAGAAGAAATTATTTTACATAGATTGTGAAGAGGAAGAAAAAAATGAACAAGAAGAGGATATACACCAGGAACTAGCCCTAGAAGAGGAAGAAATGAGTCTGACCATATTGTGTAATGCATTGGCAGGAATTACCACTCCTCAAACTCTCAAGATAGAAGGACATATCAAGAAGAAAAAGGTAATAGTGTTGATTGATTCAGTAGCACCCATAATTTTATTCATTGTAAGGTAGCCAAGGAATTAAATTGTTTCCTATACCCAGCACCAGAATGTCAAGTGATGGTTGCAAATGGAGGAACTATAAATTGCTCTGGAAAATGCAATAACATCAAGCTAACCAGGGGGGAATATGTGTTGACTAGTCCAATGCTTTCCATTCCTATGGGAGGTGCTGATGTTGTACTAGGAGTACAATGGTTACAATCTTTGGGGACGGTAGCTTTAATTTTCAAGAACTTTTCTTGAAATTTTTTTCAGAAGGAAAGGAAGTCGAATTACGGGGTATTGAAGGGAAGCCGGGAAGGATAATAAGCTCTAATGTCATGACAAAGCTTCTAAAGAAAGAACAACGAGGCGTAATTGCACAATTGTGCTCACTAGAAGTTCCGACATCAAAATCATCTATTTCTGCAGATCTCCAACAAGTCTTGGACAATCATTCCAAGGTGTTTGAAACTCCCAAAGGACTCCCACCTATTCGTGATCATGATCATGCTATTCATTTGATTCCAGGAAGTGTTCCTCCAAACATCAGGCCTTATAGATATCCTTACTTCCAAAAAGAGCGAAATTGAACGTATGATTGCAGAAATGTTAGAGGCGGGTATAATTCAACCCAGTCAAAGTTCTTTCTCTGCTCCTGTAGTGTTGGTACACAAGAAGGATGGATGATGGCGAATGTGTCCGGATTATAGGGAGCTCAATAAGCTCACCATTAAAGACAAATTTCCCATTCCTGTGATTGATGAATTATTGGATGAATTACATGGAGCAATTTATTTTACCAAGTTGGATCTTCGTTCAGGATATCATCAAATTAGAATGAAGACTGAAGATATTCCAAAAACAGCATTTCGAACTCATGAGGGTCATTATGAATTTGTGGTCATGCCTTTTGGCCTTACCAATGCACCTTCTACATTTCAAGGGTTGATGAATTCCATTTTCAAACCCTTCCTTAGAAAATTTGTGCTAGTATTTTTGATGATATACTAATCTACAGCAGGTCTTGTAAGGATCATGTTCAACATGTTGACAAGGTGCTCAAACTATTGCAGGAGAAACAATTATATGCAAAAACATCCAAATGTTTCTTTGGAGTACAAGAGGTGGAATATCTGGGTCATATTGTATCTCACGAGGGTGTTAAGGTAGACCCTAACAAAATTAAAGCCATTAAGAAATGGAAAGTCCCCACAACCATAAAGCAGTTGCAAGGATTTCTCGGGTTAACAGGGTATTATCGCAAGTTTGTTAAGAATTATGGGAGAATAGCAGCACCTCTAACAACATTATTGAAGAAAGATGCATTTTCATGGACTCCTTAAGCAACTAAGGCCTTTGAACGTCTTAAAGAGGCAATGTGCCTAGCACCGGTCTTAGCTACACCAGACTTCACAAAAACCTTTATTGTGGAATGTGATGCCTCAGAAAATGGAATTGGTGCAGTTTTAATGCAGGAAGGAAGACCCATTGCTTTTGAAAGTCGTCCAATCAAAGGAAAGTATTTACAGAAACCTATTTATGAGAAGGAAATGTTAGCAATACCGCATGCACTAAAGAAATGGCGAACTTACCTAATGGGAAGACACTTCAAGGTAAAAAATGATCATGATAGTCTTAAACACTTTTTGGAACAAAGATTATCTTCAGAAGAGCAGCAAAAATGGGTCACAAAGATGTTGGTTATGACTTTGAAATAATCTACAAAAAAGGAAAGCTTAATGTTGTTGCAGATGCACTCTCAAGAAAGAATGAAGAGGTGGAAGCATTTCTTTGTGCCATTTCTATTATCCAATCAGATTGGATAACTGAAGCAAGAGATGAATGGAAGAAGGACAAAGATGTATGGACACTCATTCAAAAGTTGCAGCAAGATCCTAGTACATCCGATACATTTAGTTGGAAAAATGATTCCTTATGGTACAAAGATCGCTTATATCTTTGTAATAATTCCCAACTAAAACAAAAGATTCTTCTGGAATTGCACACTTCTCCTTTAGGAGGACACTCAGGATTTTTAAAAACTTACCACAGGGTGAAGAAAGAATTTTTTTGGATGGCCTTAAATCTGATATTCAAAAGTTTGTGGCGGAATGTTTGGTTTGCCAGCAGAATAAAGTGGAGACAATTAAGACCCCGGGACTTCTACAACCTTTATCCATTCCAAGTCAACGTTGGGAGGAGATTTCAATGGATTTTATCACAAGTTTACCTAAGTTCGAAGGAAAGAATGTCATCATGGTGGTAGTTGATAGACTTACCAAGTATGCACACTTTTGTGCATTATCTCATCCATTTAAAGCAAGTACAGTTGCTACTACATTTGTGGACAAAATTCAAAAGCTACATGGAAGCCCAAGGGTTATTATGAGCGACAGAGATCCCATTTTTACGGGAAATTTTTGGACGGAGTTATTTTCTTGTTTGGGTACTCAATTAGCTCATAGCTCATCTTATCATCCTCAATCTGATGGTCAAACTGAGATAGTAAATAAATGTTTGGAAGGATATCTTCGTTGTTTTGTATCCGATAAACAAACACAATGGGTCAAGTGGTTACCTCTTGCTGAATGGTGGTATAACACTTCCTTCCATACTGCAGCAAAAATGACCCCATTTATGGCACTTTTTGGATATCATCCACCATCCATCACATCATCTTTAAGAGAAAATTCGAAGGTTCAAGCAGTGGAAGATCACATCGAGCATCAACAAGAAGTTCTCCAACTCTTAAAGGATAACCCGAATTTGGCACAAAATCGAATGAAACAACAGGCAGATCAACATCGCAGCGAGAGAAGTTTTGATGTAGGAGATTGGGTATTTTTACGGCTACAACCATACAAACAAATGTCCCTCAAGCAAGCTAAGAAGGATAATAAATTATCGCCAAAGTACTATGGTCCTTACAAGGTGTTGCAAAAGATTGGTACTATGGTATACAAATTGGAGCTTCCTGCTTCTTCGCGAGTACATCCAGTTTTCCATGTTTCATGCTTAAAGAAGGTTATAGGAGAAAATCTTCCAGTTCAAACAATATTGCCAGAACTTGATGAGGAAGGAAAAATCATATTGGAACCAGGAGCGGTCATGGAAACAAGAACTCGACAACTACGGAATCGATCAATTTCAGAGTATCTCATCAAGTGGAAGAATTTATACACTGAAGATTCTACATGGGAGGATGAAAAATTTATACAGAAGCACCCAGAGCTACTCAAGCGTTGAGGACAACGCTTTTTGGAAGGAGAGGGGCATGTTAGGTCCCTATATTACTAGTATAGTACCTTATTGTTGTTAGTGTAACCCCTTTATTGTTATTATTGTACCCTTGTAACCCCCATTCTGTTATTATTGTGCCCCTAAATTATTATTGTTAGGTCGGCTAGGATTACATTGTGGCCCACTTGGATTACATTATGGCCCCATGGACTCCTATATATAGAAAGGAGGTTTTGTAAATTGAATCATCCAAGAATTGTTCATTCATGTAATGTATTGGAGGTTGCCCCCTCGAAGTGGCTCATTTCTAAGGCGTGAATATCTCTTTTCTTCTCTCTTTGGAGCTGGTTACACAACACCGGACTTATGTGATTGTCGCAATATTGGTAAAGGCAATTCACGATAATGGAGTATAATTCAACTGCAAACCTCTGATATGTGAAATGCGAAATGCGATATCGCGTATGAGTGAGGTAATACATCGGAGATCTTTTATGAACAATTTGTTATCAACAATGCTAAGAGCTACTTCCGATGAAATCTTATGATATTATTTTTAATTTCGATTGGGTTTCCTAAATGAATAAAAACAAAGTTAAAGAGTGCTCAAATTCTAATGAATCTCAAATAAAATTTCCTTGAACCTGTTGAAAATTTTAAAATGGGTTTGCTGCTTACTTCAAGTTTTGAAAACAAATGAAAACCTGCAATTAAAATAGAAAAAGTATCAAAAATAAACTAAAGAAAAGATAAACTAATAATAGATGAAAATGAACTTGTAAATGCATACCTGGAAGGAAATTGTCTGTAGATTTTACCTCATGAATCTTCAAATTCTTCCTTCGATTTATCAAAATTCTGACTTTGTTCAAAATCATCTTATTATTTATTCTAAATCAGAGTGAGCAACTAGCCTAAATAAAATATGTTTATTCATGTTCAGGAAATATAAAATTTACCAGAAATAAATATGAAACTATGCTTCCTTTTTGAATTGCAACAACAATTTATTACCTCTGCACATTCTGAATTAACTTGAGAAAAATCTGTATTGTTATAGTGACTGTTCAATAATGCCTTTAGTAAATGAATATAATGAGTATTAAAACATCAGATAATAAACTAAAGGTTCGAATGCGATAAAGCCACTAATTGTGGAAAAATGTCAAAACAGATTTGAATGTGTGCACACAGCAAAATGGACATCATAAAGGTCAGCTTAACAAATTTCGAGGAAGATATTATGAACTTCATATGAATACCACGAAAGGTTAGACTGACTAATAATGATTGATTCAGAATTAAGCTTATCATGGACAATCATACATTTCATGGGATAATGAGATCATGAAGCTTTTATATCCTCAAAACCTTTATCATATAAATTTCAAAAGAAAGTCTTAGAAGAAAATCCCGAAATTAAGAAAAGTGGCTTTGAGGCGATTGATGCCAAGTGCAACCTTAATTGAATTTAATCAAGACATTATTCAAAATAGGCAGAGTAGAGGTATTTCTGTAAGAAATTTAAAAAGGAAAACAAGAATTAAAATCTTCTGATTGGGAGAAAATGTTTTCACTGAACATGTATGAAAATGGTTGATTGCTTTGTTTTATTGTTAATCTACAAAACTGTTGAAAATAAATTAACTACATTAACTCTACTCCTATTCTAACCATACACTTGAAAAATGACTAGGTATAGTCATATTTCCAGTGTAACCATTCTCTCATTTTAATCCCTACATGTATGTACAATTCAAATGTTAGTAATAAAAATACAAATCTAATTGAACTAAGAAAATTAAACCTGAAATCAGAATGTACAACTATTGTTAGAAGCTTATCTAAAATCTCCTTCTCATGAAGTTTTCTTTCCAATTGAATACCAATTGGATCATAGAAATCTGGATGGATTTCTATTAAAAATTGGGAAATGTTCAAAAGAGGAGATGAAAGGCCAGATCGTGGATATGAGCTTTTAGATTCAAAGGCCTAGAAGAAACTGTTAGTGTTATGTGTAAATGTTAAGCTATTGACAATCTTCCATGAAGGAAAACTTTCCAAATATTTTTCAAATGAATTAATGAAAAATGGATGGAAATATTTCAAATGAAATGGAAAATTATTAATTAAATTGGATTGCTGGCAGATTTCTAAAAATACATTCTCTTGTTGATATTGCCTTTGAGAAGATAGAAACTTTTGATAAAATATTAGCATTGATTGAAATTGAAATTGAAATAGCTTTTGATGCTCTTGATTATAAAATAAAATTTCAATTTTCCAACAGGGCAATGCATCAATTGAATGTTTGATAGTAAAGTGCTCAATATGCCAGCGTAATGTATCCAAAATCTGAAAAATAAAATCTGAAAATAAATCTGATTTAATACAAAATAATTGAGGAAACAAAAATAAAATGAAATCACTATTGTTACAACTATTGTTACAGCACAATAGGGATTGTTTTGAAATAATTTCTTTTTCACAAGGATTGACCAGAATTATGGAATTTGAGTAATTTCGAATTCCAACTTGTGAATTAGAAAGAGATTTATGATTATGAACAGGAATGAAAGCTTGATCATGATATGAATCATAAATTGGAATATTTTCTCGAATAGTGAAATCATGAAAATGATTATCTGCTTTAGAATGAGGATTAGTTGGAATAATTTCTAAATTGAAATGTTCCTCATTCTCAGATGTTATTTGAATTTTATCATGAGAATTCTCTTGAGAAAAATAGAAATCAACATCTTCTATGTCAGAGTAATTATCATAAATGACTTCACAAGATTCTTTATAATTCCCTTCAATCTTATCCAATATATCCAAACACGGAGGAACAAGAATTTCATTTTCATTAATGGCAAAAGAATGATCATTAATTGCTTCTCTATCTTGATAAAAATTTAATGGTAATTCATTTAAATCAGCCTCTGTATTTTCTAAAATATCATTAACACCCAGAGGGGAAATTTTACCATCATAAAAAATATCAGGATAAAGGGAAAAATGTGAATCTGAAATAACGCAATTAAAAATGTCTCGGTTCAAGAACTCTTGTGCATTATGATTATTGTAAATTTCAGATTCTAAATCATTCCTAAGCGTGCACATGCTTTCTTGAAGAAGATTGCTTTGCTGCTCTGATTTCAGCATTTGTTCACCATGGAAAAATTCAGAAATTTGTACAGCAGTTTGCATGTTATTATTTACTTTGATTGTTGCTTGCACTTGCTGATTTGCAATCTGATTTTCTGAATTTAATATAGAGAAACTTTCAGATTCCAATGCAGGTCTCTCTCCAAAATTGCTGTTGTTGTCTTCTTGCATTTGATTAGAAATATTTTCCAAGCTTTGTGAAATCTCTTCATCACAATTTATTTGTACATCCAAATTGGATTTCTCATTTATATTGGAAGGGGATGGAACAAAGCTTGAACTAATTTCATATGGATCGAGACTAGGGGGAAGAGAATAATTAGGTTCAAACCAATCTAGTGATTCTTCTTTCATAGGTTCATCTTCGACATTAAATTTTAAACAATTCAAATGAAATCGAATATTAAAATCTCTAACAGACTCATTTTCATTTCGTAGATATTCAATTTCATCACATACCTGATCATAATCATAGCGGTCAAATTTACAAACGAAAATTGTAACAAATTGATCCCAACTGTGAATTGAGGCAACCGGAAGAGTTCTACACCAGTTTCTAGCTTCTGCCGCAAATGTGAGAGTAAAAATTCTGCATAAAATGCCTTCATCAATTCCTTGAAAATCATAATTTGAAACATTCTGAATAAATTGAAGGACATGATTAAAGGCAGAAGAATTTTTCTTACCATTGAATTTCACCTGAGACAAGAGTCTTACCACTTCGGGTGGAGTATTGGAAGATGCACGTCCATGGATACAACTCCAAATTGGAAGTTTAAGAGGAGCCATCGTGATTAAATAAAATGTTAAAATTGAAAAGGCTCCAACATACAACAAGTTTCAGGCCCTCCTTCTAGCGCCAAAAATGTTGAAGCCTCGAAAATCGCTGCTACAACATTGGGGGATAACCACCCGGTCCGGACCTTAAAGCAGCTCCTTTTCCGTTTGGAATGGTGGCTCCAACTGGTTTATCTAGGTCCAGTTACCTTTTCCCTATCACTATTGGTTTATGATGTTTCCTTAAATACCAATAGACAGGGATATCAGATCAATTCTTCTTGCTGATCAGGCAAGAGAATGACCCTTAAGCTAATTTGGGTTAAGCCAAACCACAACTAATATTTTTCCTCTTTGAGAAGAGGACTTAAAAGAATGTAGAAATTAATCTAATTACAAACTTATTCTATAATGCAAGCAAAAAGGAACTAATCTAAATCCTATCTCAATTAGGTAGATGAAAATCTAACCCAACTAAGAGCAAGATAATTAAGTAATGAGGATTAAAATATGTCTGGCTTTTAATTAATGTCAAACCAACGAAGAAATTCAATTTAGCTCACATTTGTGATTACCAAAACATATTCTATTGAGACCATTTGACTGAAATAATAAATCAACAACACTCCGGAAGAAATTCACAAAAATGATATTAATTATCATATCAATCAAACCAATAATTAAACAATAACATGTGGAAGAAATTCACAACACATTACTATTTAATAAATCAGTGTTATAAGACATATTTCTGAGTAATGGTTACTTAGAAATCAGAGTTTAATTCATAAGAGAAGAGATACTTAAAAATTTGAGACAAATTATCCATATCAACAGAAATGCCAAAACATGAATAAAATAAAACAACAATTTTATTAACATAAAAATGAAACTGGTATTTGATACAGAAATGCCAAAAATACCAGTTAATTGAATCTTCTTCTCTGATCCTAGTCTCTAACAGTACTTTACATTACTTGAATTTCTGCTTTCAAGACTAGAGCTGCAGAAATGCAAACTCTGCCCATCATGCATAATTCAAGATATAAAGAATCAACCCTCATTAATGTTCAGATCTGAAACTTTCTCTCCTCCCCATCTACAACTCTAAATTCCTATAACATAAATGCTTTTAGAAGTCTGGAATTGCAGAGGAGAGCAGCCCCTTTTACATTTTGCAATCTGCAATTTATAATCCTCCCAAAAGTATTTTTAGAAGAGAGTTTGTTGAAGAAAAATCTGCCCAATCCAACTTTAATTGCTCAAAAATTCTAATCTTTAATTGCTGGAGTCTTCTCATTGATTGAAATATTTTTCCTCAATATCCCTTCTATTGTTTTTTCCTGCAAAAAGAAATTAAAATGAATTAAGATGCAACAATAAAATCCAAATATTATTTCTAACATTTAAAACAAATCCAATCAAATTCTATTTAAATAAATAAAAAGGAAATTTGAGCTTCTTATTGATACTCATAACGATCTTAATTAACCAAGGATAATATTTATGCATGAATCTGCAATTAGAAGAGGCTGGGCAAATGAAAAATGAAGAAAACAAAACTCAGAAAATTGATTTTATTTTTAGAAATTCGGAGCTTGATCTTCTGCCTGATTTTTGACCCAATAAATGATCAAATCTGTTATTGGAACCTCCTCAGAAATGTTCTCCTTGATTTTATCTTTCCAATGAGCCGTCCTGGGCCTCATTTGGTCAAGTATAACTCAATTTATGAGCTTCCAAAGTTGATGAGTCAAATCTGGCATAAATCTGGAAATTCTGTTTGCTGGGCTAAAAATCAGAATTTTTAATTAGAAATTTAATCCTAAATTAGATTCTAATTATCTAATAATTAATTCTAAATTAATTATTAACTAACTAATAATTAATTCAGTTACAAAATCAAATTAATATACAAATGATTTGAAAACGTTAATTTAAATACGATTAATATTATAGTTCAAATTATATTAAAATTATAATAAACATTATAATTATAATATAATTATTATAATATAAAAAATATAAAAATTAATTTACAAACCATTGGAAGCAATCTAAACCCAATGGAACCGAAATTGCAAAATTGCGATCTTGCGATATTGCGATATTGCGATCTACGACGGATCCGAAATTGCAAAATTGCGATCTTGCGATATTGCGATATTGCGATCTGCGACGGATCCGAAACTGCAAAATTGCGATATTGCGATATTGCGATCTGCGACGAATCTGAAATCTGCGACAGATTTTGAAATTTGCGATCTGCGATCTGCGACGGATTCTGAAATGTGCGATCTGCGATCTGCGACGAATCTGAAATTTGCGATCTGCGATCTGCGACGGATCCGGGGAAATTATTATTATTATTATTATTTTTTTTATATTAAGTTTTTCTAAACTACAGCTACTCTGAAAATAAATAAAAATAATAAAAATAGCATTTTTAATCCAGACTTAGATAAATGATGGGACTTCAAAGGAGTACTACCATTTTAAACCAGTTGACTAAATGAGGTAAAACAAGCGTCAATAAGAAGCTTATAAAAAATCAATTTTAACAAAGTAATCGAAACAAGAATCCAAAGAAAATGAAAAATTAACAATCGTGTAGGATAATCAAAATAAAATAAAAATCTGAAAAGACGTTTAGTCAAAAATTTATAGAAAGGGTCACCATTATTTGAAGTGAAAAAGTCAAAAATGGGGGGGGGTTGTGTTTTACCACAACAGGTTCTCAAAGGCCTATTTCCCAAGCAATTCTGTCATACCCTGCTTATGCTCAACTTGACTTGAATTGATAGTTTCCCTTTGTTGCAACTTTAGAATTACTTGATTTAAACTAGCTTACCAATGGTCCCATCAACTATTCTCCTTCGTGGCTGCTGATACCACATAAATTACCCTCCAATATTACTAGATTCAATGGAAACCTTGGAGAAGACTCATTAATGCTTGTTATGACTTATCATTTATGGTTCTCATCAAACTCCTTAAATGATGACTCTGTTCGGCTACGTCTTTTCCAGCGTACGCTTACTAGTCCAGCTGTGAAGTGGTACATTGAACTACCACAAGATTCATTTGTTAACTTCACTTCCTTAGCCACTACCTTCTTAACCCCTTTCCAGTTACCCATACGATATGAAACTAGAACAAAATTTCTAACCAATTTCAAACAAACAAATGCTACTCACATTTCTGATCATATTCATGGGTGGTGTCATCGTCGACAAATGGCAAAAGAATTTGTTCCTAATCAGATTGTCGCTGAGTGGTTTATTAAGTCCTTGCTTCCATGTATCACTGAGGATTTACCTAAAATTAGATTCATCACTGAAGAGTAGGTCATTTCTGGTGCCTAGTACTTAGATTTTATTTATACTCATTCTGGCACACTCTATGAGAAAATTCCAAACACGTCGCAATCCAATTTTATTATTCCTTCTCCATCTAGTAAGGACTCTCATGTCGACGATGGTATGATCAGTTCTGAACACACTCACAACTCTACTACATCTGATCCTACACCTTCTTTTGAAATTCATGTCATGTCATTTGATAAAGGAAAAAGTGACAAGGAACCCGAAAGCTGGAAAAAGGGCCAAGTGAAGAAAAAGTATAATTGAACCCTACAGGAACAATCATCTTATAAAAAATCTGGAAATTCTTGGAAATCTCGTTACCCTTGATTGATATGTAATGAGGATAAATTTTTTTAAGACTGTCCTCACCCTACTGAAGTCTCAAAATATCTTAAGACCTCGACTGCATCCACTATGTTGACATATCCTTTCTAAATCCAGACACAAACATGGTTGCTATGGATCTTGCTTCTAGTTACCAAGTGCTTATTATATCTGTCACAAAGGCAGAAAATCATGTTTTGGTGTCTACGTGAAATAAATATTATGGTATTGAGGCTACTAATCAACTTTCTACCTTGACCATGAATCTTTCTACTGAATCAATTCTGCCAACTACTATTCCATAGTTAACAATAAAGCCATCGAAGGGAGTCATCCATAAATTGACATTCAATCCTTGAGCCTGAGCAGCTAAAAATTATAATATAGTTGAATATTTTCCTCAGTCACCTTCAATTATGTTGACGCTTGAGGTACTTCAAAATTTTCCCTCCAAGAAGTAGGCTTTGTTGTCAGAAATTGGTGGAATCTATCCGACAGATTCCAATCTTGTAGTCTTTAACCATAGAGGCTATGTGCTACAATTACTAGCTGAATTAGCATTCTCAATCCAAGTACATGTCCTCAACCACCTAGTTCATCCCACTATTATTGATGAGGGTGCATCTACTTGCATTATGTCCATAAACTGCAGGAAGTCTCTTAGCTCACCGAGCTTATCTGAATCGCCTATGATGTTGAAATCTTTTGACGGTCATACATATAAGCCTTGCAGTATCATCAATAACCTCCATGTTGAACTAGGGGGGGAAATTGTAACTATTGAAGTTGAGTTTGTTGACAGAACCCTTCACTAAAACATATTACTTGGAAGTCCATGGGTTTACGCTATGACTGTGATCATATCCACTTACTTTAGAATGATCGACTTCCCTCATAAAGGCGTTATCATAGTCATCAATAAACTCTCTTTATTTACCTCTAGTTAGCAGGTATTTGGAAGCATTTCATTAGATAACACACCCCAGCTAGTGCTTCAAAATATTGGTGTAGGGCTCTTAAAGGATTCTTCCCTAATGGGCACCTTTGTGTTACTGCCACTAGCGACGTCGGTGGAAAATTCAAAAATAGAGACCTGTTGCATGATATATTCCAGTTCATCTGACTTAAGGAACATAACCAATGATTCTGAATTTGTTACACTAGATCATTTTCAGCCGCCAAGCCCAATTGAACTGGTATAGAAATCAATTTACTTAGCTTGGGTGGTGCATTCTGCTTCATCGTCGTTGATTTTTTAGGTCGATCATTTTTTAGATTTTGGTACTACATATGATCCTTTTTCACCCACATTCTTGACTGATGAGAGCATTGTGAAATCCATTATGCTAGAAGGAGAACCATGGGAAGATCATAATTCTCGTTCCCATATTCAACATTAGGAAGAAGATAATATTATTGAACTATATCACCCTATGATCTCTACTTTATTTTTTATTCTATTCCAATAAATGTTGTCAAATCCGAGTGAAACTTATAAATTATTTAAGAAGCCATTTCTATCAATATTTCAACCAAACTAGGTGTTGTATAAAAAATTCATGTTGGAGTGTCTTGTTCTCCATTCAAACTTGATACTTATAGCTCTCTTTTTCATGAATTTCGAGATATATTTTCTTGGAATTATGAGGAAATGTGAGGCATAGATTCTAGTATCATTGAACACACAATTAAAATGTACCCTAATATTAGACCGGTACGTCAATGCCTTCGTCATGTTCACCCCAAGAAGGAAACTACCATTAAAGCAAAAGTTGAATTTTTTTTGAGTGATGGTTTCATTTACCTTGTTCCGCTTACTGATTGGGTTTCCAACATTGTTGCTATCATGAAGAAACAAGGGACAATTAGAGTGTCCATTAATTATCAGGATGTCAATATTTCTTGTCTAAAAGACAAATATCCTACTCCCTTTATCGACCAGATTATTGACAATGTGCTAGTTGTAAAATATTTTCATTCATGGATGGATTCTATGGTTACAATCAAATCAATATCCACCCAGAGGACCAATATAAGAAATCATTCATCTATCCTTGGGGCATATTCGCTTATCGTAAACTCCCATTTTTCTTAAAGACCATTGGGGAAACATTTTAGAGAGTAATGGATTATGATTTAAATGAACTTAAGCACATTATTCAACCTTATCTAGATGATTTACCTGCACATTCATGATAATGGACTGATCACCAGATGCATTTGGGAGCTATATTTTTACACTAATGACACTACAAGATATGCCTCAATTAACACAAATGTATGTTTTGCATTGGTTCTGGTCATTTTCTTAGATTCGTCGTTTCAAAATATGGAATTCGAATCAATCCACTGAAGGCCTAGGCCATTCTTGATTTGCCTGCCCCATCAAATTTACTTTAGTTACTTAAACTTCAAGGAAATTCCAACTTCCTAAGGAGGTTCATACCCAACTATTCCCAAATGTCTCAAGGATTTACTCGTCTCTTGAAAAAGGATATTCCCCTCCATTGGGATAAGGTTGTGTAAGATTCTTTTGATGCTCTTAAAGATACGCTGATCCGAGCATCATTAATGTATCACCCCAATAATCAGAGTGATTATTTCCTATATATCGTTGTGGCTGATACGACCATTGCTATGGTTTTGGTCCAAGAATAATATGGGATAGAAAATCTGATATATTATTTGAGTCATAATCTCAATGATACAGAAGAGAAGTATTCATATGCCGAAAAGCTCACCTTGGAGGCCATTCAAGTTGTCCAAATATTTCACCACTATATCTTGCGCTTAAAGACCATTGTCATTTCAAATTGCAACCCTATGACATACATTTTGTCACATCAATTGCTAGGGGGGAAATATTCAAAATGGATCATCATTTTGCAAGAATTTGATTTGAAATTCATCAGATCCAAGTCAAAGAATTCTTTAGTTTTGGCTGAGCTTATCTGTGACCTTCCCTCTGATAGTACTGAAACTACATTGGAACAATCAATTCCAAATGATTCTTTTTTTATGATTGGGTCATCTGACCCTTGGTATGGGGATTTCATCATTTATCTCCAAAGCAAAAATTTCTACCCTGATACCTCTCGCTCTCAACAACAATGTATTTGATACCAAGCCATGGGTTATCTGATCATCGGCAATACACTTTACTGTCATGGTGTCGACATGATTTTAAGGAGGTGCCTCAGTCATGAGGAGCATGAGAATGTTTTATATTATTTTCATTCGTGTTCTTGTGGTGGACAGTTGTCTGGATATTCTACTATGCAGAAGATTATCCGCACTGGTTACTTATGCTAACCATATTTCATGACTACATCCTCGTGGTCAGAAGTTGTCATGCATGCCAGATTTTATAATTGTAAAATCTGCATGCCGCCAGCACCAATGCATATTTTTATCGCTATGGGACCATTTGAAAAATCGAGCATTGACTTCATGACCCACAACTCTCGTTTATTCTGGGGCATGATTATATTATTGTCGTATTTGACTACTTTACCAAGTGAGCCGAAGCAATGCATACATTCAATAATAGAGGAAAAACAACTGCATTGTTCATTTTCAATCATTTCATCTCACGATTTAGTGTAACATAAGCTATAGTTACAGATCATGGTAAGAATTTACCCAATCACATGATGACTGAGTTGACTGCCAAATTAGGACTATCGCATGATAGTTATACTCCTTATTATCCACAATCCATGGACAAGTTGAAGCCATTAACAAAATTATTAAGTGAATGCTTGAACGAATGAGATGAGTTCATAAACAAGATTGGCATTCAATCCTATACTCATCTCTGTGGGCATATCAATACTCAGTGATAAATGCAACAATATTTACTCCCTTTCAATTTGTGTATGGTTTGGAAGATATCTTCCCAATCCAATGCAAAATATCGTCATTAAAACTCGCTATTTACCTTCTACCTCAAATCTCTAATGAAGAAGCACGTCTTTAAACCTCATCCATTTAAATGAAACATGTCGTGAAGCCGCATGGGCGAAAGAAGCACATAAGAGACGAATCGAGGCACAATACAACCAACATATCAAGCCTAGAATTTTCTCAGAGGGAGACCTGGTCTTAATTTATGATGAGGAAGTTGATTTAATAGGAACAGGGAAATTTGAGCCACTATGGCATACCCCCTACATTTTCAAAAGAGTTATGGCTAACGGTGCCTGTGAGTTGGTTGATTATGATGGACTTCCATCGGCGCAACCTAGAAATGTGCTGTATGTTTAACATTACTATGCTTAAACATTAGCGTACTAAAATTTTGTACCATATTGTTTATATCCTTTTGATTTTCATTTATTGTAATAGTTTATTTTTCGAGAGTTTTCTTCAAGTTAGTAATCCAGTTTACATTTCATTGCAGATGACTAAATCTTTGGGACCATTTTTTGGGTATGCCGATGGTGCTAGTCATAGTATGCGCAATCTATCCTCTGCAGCATGGGCCATTTTCACTCCAGGGGGTGAGTTAGTGATTTTTCAAGGGATTTGTATTGGTCGATCGAGAAACAACATCTTTGAGTATAGCGCATCGATCAAACTTCTCTCTGTTGTCATTTCATTTTGTATTAATTGCATCATCATAAGGTTAGACTCACAACTTGTTGTACTACAACTTACTAGCATCTATACTGTCTGAAATCCATCACTTCATCGTATGTTCCTTAGAGTTTTAATTTTCGAAATAAATTTTGATTACATTCAATATCAACATATTTCCATAAATTTGAACACATTAACTAATTCCTTAGCGAATTATGTTTCAACACATGTAAATACTTAGTTTCAATTTGCATCACATAATTGAATAAGATTGCGTATTAAACATAGGAAAACACTAGAAAAAATAGATAGATAGTTTACGTTTTTACAAAATTTGTGCCCAAGACACATTGGTCATATGACCTCAAAATTTATGCAAAAATTTCAAGCTAAACTACTGATGCTCATGTAATAAGAAATTGATCTAGCTATCCTACGCAATAACTACATCCAACGGTTAGGAATGCCAATACTATGGTGCTAGAGTCTCATAGGTAACTCTTCAATCTAGAATCCTAAGAGTCAATCCATCTACGTGATTTTATAGCTCAGTAAGCATCTTAGTCAAATCCAAATCCCGAAGGACTTCTCTCCCTCTAGTCCTCTCGTTCAGCTCAGCTACTCCCTACTCTGGTTGACCTAATGGCTGAGCAAGACCCACATATGTATACATCAAAATTTATTTTAGTCTCGAGAAACATCAAATATTAAAAAAACATGTAGAAAACTCAAAAAATCAAAAAACATGGTCAAAAACATTCTACCTGTTACACCCCATTGAGTGCCATCTCGTAGAATCAAGTATGGATCTCCTTAGAAATATACTAATGCATATGGATACTCATCTATGGCAGTCATATGTCATTTTAACCAGGCAAATAATGTAGTAGAAAATATGATGGTTGATTTACCAACATGTCTAGAAATCAATTCAACCCATCTCTACATCTAAGGATCTCTAGGGCCAGATATACTCAGTGTCACATGAGGTGGCTGCATCAATGGAACTCACTCTAAAATTGAGGAAATTAGGATTGAGCCATAGTTAAGATTCTTCTTCCTACAACCCTTTTCTTTGGTTAGATGTTATTTCATTTTAGAGAGTATTTCTTTAGCCCAGTGAAATACTATTGGTTCTAAACGCTTAAGAGCATACTGCATGTATGATCGGTTTACAAAATGTAGTGTCGTGGAACCAGCAAGATTTCGATAATAAAAATTATGGTCCTCAAAGGAAAATCACATAAATCACTATGTTTATTTCCCATATTTACTTGGTTCAGTCCCTAGATGAGAGTGCTGCTATATGTAATCTCTCACTTTCTCTCCTTTAAGAGCAGATCTTGCAAGGGAAATGGGAGAACCTTGTCTCGATCATCATGTAAGAAAGTAAATATCCTCAACCAATATTCCGAGAAATTTGTCTCCAATGTGAAAATCCTTCAATACAGGATCCCATGAATGAACTAGGAACTGCAATAATTCCATATTTTACCGCATCCATGAAAATCTGAAGTATTTAAGAAACCCGCAATTTCTGAGGGCTCTTACTGTACCCAAATCGTTTAGGGAAACCATATCCTATTCTTCATGTTCTCTTTCTTGCCATGTAATCGTCATTTTGATCTGATGAATATCTGAAATCAAACCATAAGCATCATTAGGATCCATTTCATGCCAAAAACTTGCGAAACTTTGGGCACACAGCAAGAAACAAAAATGATAAATGTGCCCAACGCACCACAGGTCAAGGGATAGAGCGTTGCAATGCACCTGGGCTTCAATTCCAGTCCACTATGACACAAATTTTGACATTCAAGGGTGTGTTGCCCTCAGAACGTAATATATTTACCCTAAGGGGCTCAAAAGCCTAAAAATTTACCATGAAATGTAATATAAATGATACAAAAATAAATATACAGTTCATAGCTCCAACCTGGATCAAACAAAAAGATAAATCATCCACTAAAACTTTCATAATCGACCACTCAATTTTGAGGGAAAAACTAGTTCAGAGCTCCTAATTTTCAAATGGTAACTATGGAATGGTACAAATGAAATGGTAAAAACCCTTTTTATTAGTCATTTTGATTATTTTAATCATATTTAATGTTGGGGTTATAGTTTTTGATCATTTTTTCTATGAAACAGGTATTTTAAATTTGTTTTATGGTTCTCTGAACAAGTTTTACAGCTGATACAATGAGTTTGTCATGCACAACTGTTCGAAAATTATTTGACCACAAAGCATACTTTTATGTTATTATTTTTATCTTTGATAAAAATGAAAAAGGAATTGAAGCACATTTTTATCTCTTTTTCAAGCTTTGATAAATGAAAAAAGGAACCCCTTGGAGTCTTCTTTTAGCTCTTTTCAGACTGATAATATGAAAATATTGCCGAGAACTTGACTTTTCGAGCTCCTAAAAGTAAAGGAAATGACATGTACTCAGTATAAGTCTCACCCTTTTCTAGACAGAGATAGATCATTAATGAAAAAGGAAAACCTTAGTCGAACATGGGTAAGAGGTTTTCTCAGGTATCATTTTAAACTTTTTTGGACCTAAGCGAAAAATTTATGAAAATGGACTCATGGAGTTTTCTTTTTGTCTCTTTTTGAAACTCTCTAAACATGAAAAATAATTGGGGTTTCACAGTGTTTATACTTGTTAAAAGATAAAATAGCTGCAGACTTGTTGATCATGGCAAGATATAGTTTCATTGTCGCTAGACTCATTAAATCATTCAATAGTGACGGATTCACATGAAGGGAAAAATTATAGATCAAGCATATGTTACCCTCCACAATATTGTTAAAAAATAAAGAGGTAGTTGTCAGGAATGAATAGGGAAAATTTGGGAAAAAGAACAAAATACTTTATGGTAGTAGGTCACTCTTGAACATGACATGTTGACTCCATCACCCTGACTTTTGGGTTGGGTAATATTCTTGATGTTTCATCATACCTGTGCCTCATCATATGACCAGTTTGGTTCTTGGTCAATGCTTCCAGCTCATTTCAACGTCGCTGATATGTTCAAGAGAAGTCATCCCGTAATTCCTCATCTTCTGCAATAATCATAAACCTTCATTTTCATGACAGTCATCCCTAAAAATTGCTATATCAAGTCACATTTTGTCTCCGAAATCATTACTCCCATTTTGCGATAAATTTTCTTCCTGTAAACAGCAACTCATCATCCAGGAAGTTAACTTAGAAACATATTCTAGTACCTTTGGGTTTTTCACAACATTGGAAATTTTATTTCTTCGGGACCTTCAACCAAAATATTTTGTTTTTCGTTCGAAATCAAATCATTTATTCACGCCTTGAAAATTGTACTGCAATACCTTGAGAACCATTAACATCAAAGGCGGTTTATCTCGTGTCTGTTAACAACTCACATCATTGGCTAGTAATCAGATGATTTCTTTCCATGTTCAACTTCAGATCATATATTCACATGGTTAGAATTGTACATGAACGATTGAGTGAACGAGGTAAGAAGTCCCCAGATCTAGCTTCATCCATCCGGGCTACAAATTCAAGAATTGTACGCTTCATCCATACGATGGCTTTACATAGAGATCATCATCCGAACATGGGCCTATATCTGTAGGCATGTCTATATCGGGAAACATTACATTGTATATGAATTTCTAAAATATGTACATGTTATTATAGTATATGTGCTGAGCATGGGTATGCCTCCCTAAGTAATTCATGTCCAAGATGTAAGATATCATGATGTAATGTATTGAAAAATTGATGGAGGTCACCATCCGCTTCAGATCCTACTCATCGCATCGTAAAGAATCTCATTAAAAAATTATGACTATTTTGACTTCATGCTTTATGGGGTAGTTGTTATAGGTCAATTTGGGCATCATCCCCCAAGACCTAGTCAAATTGGACATCATCGCCAAAAACCAAAGAACTCGATCTATCATTCCCTTAATTCAGTTTCTATATGCCCTAACTAAAGACATTACTTTGATGGCTTCAATTGTGAGATTTCAAATGTTTTAAGTAGATATTATATGATCCATTGACTCATCAATGCTCCTCTACAAGGGCCTAACTGCATTGTAGTGCACTTACCTCCATGCTGTAATATTCCCAATTAGTCATGAGCTAATTGGAATAATCAATTTTTTTTTTTATGTTTTGTTTAAAGAATAAGAGGACAAAGGAGGTCCAAAATTCTCCTTAATAATGAATAAAACAATGCCAAATGTGAAAGAGACAAATCTTGGTTTCTTAATTAAATCACCCTTGGTGCGAAAGGGGCTGGATCACCCTTGACCATATCAACAATGTTATCATGGAGGAGTGGTCATCAATGAGGGTTAGCAGAATTTTAGATGGAGATGCATTGTGTGAATGTAGTGATTTTTTTGGATGGGGCTTAGGGTTTGCAAGCTCATATTCTATTTATGGAAGAGGATGGAAGGCATATGGAGGTTTTTGATGTATATTGCATTTTTGAATATAGGGTCTATTTATACATATATCTTTCTCTTGCTATTTAGCTGAGATAGAGTGTTGTTTAGCATAGGGTGTTCCTGTTGAGGGTTTGGTTGTTTTTATAGGTTGCAACAAGTGGTGATTAGATCTCTATTTCTAGGCCATCTCATTGCTTATTTTCAGTGGACGAGGCTTCCCTTCCATTGGGAGGATAGTACTGAAGGCCATTGAGCTTATTTTTAGATCTTGGCATTAGACTAACCATATTTTGATCCCTACAACGTAGTTTACTTCCAGATCTGCATGATTTCTGTAGGAGGAGTTACAAGCTGGTTTATCACACCATTTGGAGAGATGATTTTCAAGTGAAGGGGATCTACCTTCCACTTTGAGGATCTATTAGAGATGGCTATTGTATTAATGATATCAGATCAGCCACACTTTCCATATTTGTATTTTTCAGTCGATCTACAGTCTTAGATCTTAGATCTACAACTTGTACTTTGTGTTTTTCTAAAAACCCTTGAGAGGTTCTTTAAAGGAGCTTGTATAGTGCATGAATCTGATATAGATCTATGTTTGGAGGCACATATCAACTCTAGATCTGATGTATAATCATTTTCTATAGCAGAGCTAGTAAAATAATGCTACAAGGGTTTTCCAACTTTTCTACATGATTGCAACACCTCTTATTGAGGGATTTTGTTCATTGGAGGCTTGTATTTCTTGTTATGCATCTTATGGCCCATTTCTTATGTAAATTTTTCTGCCGTAATAACACATGAAAGGTCTCCATATTGGTCTCTTGCTTCATAAATGATGATCTACAATATTGTTCCAACATTTTGCACTATATTCCTACTTTTTCCATTTGGGAATATTACAGTGGTGTCAAAGAATAATCTTGATAGAGCCTATGCATTCTAAAATCCAATATTGCATCTAAAGAAGGAGATCCTCTTAATGATAGAGAGAGGAAGTATCAAAGGAAAAGGCACATAAAATTTTATTATACAAATGAAAAAGAAGACAAGGGTAAAAACCATTTATCTGGAAGTGAAGATGAAGAGGAGTTCCCTAAGATCATTCTTGGAGCCATGCAAGACATTTCTATAGAGATAAAAGAGATGAGAATGGATAGATTCAAGGAATCCCCTAAAGGATTTCATCATGGAGAAGGCTCTGGCATGTCTCATTACTGGAATGATCAACCAATACATCAACCACAAGTTTCCCAACGCTCTACTATGCCTACATTTTTGGCTGTGGGAAATGAAGGGTTTCAAGAGAAAGAATCCATTGAAGACTATTTTATGGAGTATGAATATAAAACTGAGAGATTCAAGTAATTCTTGATTTTTTAGGAGTTTTGTCAAATAAAGGACAATAGATGACCAAGGCATCATCATAGAAGTGGTGGATTCATTCATAATCATGATCGACAACACACTATGGGGATATTCTTTTTACCCAACTTTGATAGGTCATCCAAAAGTATTGCCAAATTTTGGGTAGAAAAGCTTGACATCTACTTTCAGTTGAACAAGGTTCCAGAGGTGGAGGCCATTAAGATTGCAGCGCTGCACCTTGAGGGTGAAGCACATGACTGGTGGTTCCATGGCCTGTCTACATTGGGTCATGCCAAAGTAATTGCATATTCAGAATTCACTAGAAGGCTGGTGGAAATGTTTAATAGAAGAGATCTTGAAGCACCATTCATGGGGCTTGCAAAGCTAAAACAATCAGGTAATGTAGAAACTTACATCTCTAAATTTTTAATACTTTCTATTATGGTTCCTATTTTATCTACTGTAAGAAGGTGGTACATGTTCATTGATGGGTTAGATGAACCTCTTCATGGGTTGGTTAAGTCTATGAAGCCCACTACCCTAAAAGATGCCATTGAAAGGGCTAGAGACCTTCAAGATTCCTTTCCAAAAGCAAAGGAAAAATTTTAGTATAAGCCCTCTTTCCCATACAAGGGAAAAGAAGAGAAGGCTCCTTCTTCAAAGGAGAGTCAATATAAAAAACCTCTTGATGATGATGTCTGGAAAGATCTAAGGAGAAGGAATATTTACTTGACATGCAAAGAAGCTTGGGCACCTGGACATAGATTTGCCACTGGAAAAACACATTACATAGAGGTCTTCTCAGATGATGAAGAGGAATAAAAAGATTAGCTAAGAAGAGGTCATAGCACTGACACTGCGGGAGAAGAACCAACACCATCATGAGATGGGAATGGAGCATTTGATCCTATTGGATGGGATATTTAATATTTGATAGGCGTACCTAATTAATCGACCTTAAGAATTCAAGGTTCCATCTTGAATTAGAGGGTTTATGTTTTGGTTGATAGTGGGGCTACCCAAAATTTTATTGATGCCCAACAAGTGCAAAGGAGGGCAATACCCACTTATGCTTTTGAGGGATTTTCTATTTTGGTCCCAGGAGATAGAACTATGCAATGCATGCATTATGTTCCATCATTATCAATCGCCATGGGAACATACACATTGATTGATCACTTCTTTTTGGTTGACATACGTGAAACCAATGTGATATTGGGTGTTCAATGGTTGATTACTTTGGGGAAAGTCACCATTGATTGGGAGGCTTTGCAGATGGAATGGGTGGATAAAAAGAGTGGTAAGACTCAAATGATCAAAGGCATGCATACATATCCCTCACATACAACTTCCACACAGAAATCAAAGATGGATTTGTGTAGTGGAAGCAAGGACCTTACAGTCCCATCTATTATGCTTATGAGATTGTTGCATGGGACACTATTATTTAGTGGAAAACCAACTGGGAGGCCACTTGATTCAGATTTTGTGAGAGATGTATCATAACATGATGCTCCAAGCATAGATCAAGGAGGGATGGGAGCATTAAAATACCATGAGATAGCATTGGGAGTCTTGGGTAGGCTCAAGGAGGAAGTATACATTATCCCAACATTATCATTACCCACTCTCATTTTAGATTCTACACTGTGGGAGGAGATGCATGGAAGGAATGAGCTTCCAAAATGTACCTTTGGCATGGGAGATGTCAAGGAGGAGAGGAGACATATGAAGGACATTCCTTTTGATAGATCATCAATGTTGTCACTTTGGGAGATTGATCCATATTGGAAATCCCAAATTTTGGTGGATTATTCCAAGGATCTTCACACGTGCATGATACTTGATGACCAGCTAGATGAAGAGGTCTATTCAGTCCAAGAAGGAGTCATCTATTATCATGGTAGGATATTCTTATCTATAGCCTCCAAGCTCAAGGAGAAGTTACTACAAAGGGCTTATGAAGAGTTATTCTTCAGCCATACATATTCCATGAAGGCATACAACATTGTCATGAGAAGCTACACTTGGAAGGGCTTTAAAGTGGAAATATATCAGCATTTTCAAAGATGCATGAACCATGTGGAGTTGGGGGAGCAACATAACTCTATGAAGGAGTTAATTCTGCCACCTCTTTCCTCTTTTGGAATGAGAGGAGATAGATCTATGCACCACTCCATTTGTTTAAGGAGGAATTTTGGTGAAGAATATTCTCATGTAAATAATGTTTTATTTGATAAAGATATGAATTCCTTTACCATGTTTATGTAGGCCATAGCTCCAAGGAGGAGCATTATACCATATAAAATTCGTGGCCAACTTCGGGCCACAAAAATTTCTGAACATGGCCACTCCTTTGGAGATCAAAGGGAGATTTTGTATCATTGTGGATGCATTCCAAAAGCACCAAACATATCTCACATTTTCAGCCATAGTGAGATGACAAGGGAAGAAATTGAGTGTTGGGGAAACCACTTACCAGATCATGATCTAATAAAGTTAGGAGATTTACTGTGCTGGTTCCACATGTGGGACTATGACCCACCTCCATATGCACAAAATTTTGTTTGTAGGTATTTGATTTTGATCCCATACATTGATGATGTGCTTATACTTTTTATGGGGATGTATAGAGGGGGGATGGCAGGTATGTATGTGCCCTATGGGATGGAGATTCTCCATGTTAACTATGGTACATGTTTCAGGGAGAACATTGGGAAAACCATGTTTGTTTCATTTGAACTATTGTCTCCTTATGGGATGGATTATTTGCATCTCATGAGAACTTTGGAGGAGCAATTCATGGAGGGATGGATTGCTAAACACTTAGCTTATGAGGGAAAATTATCACATGTTGGTTTCACCAATGGAGGAAGGAAGAAGTTGCAGCACTCACCTTGTCAGTTGCTTGAGGACAAGCAACATTTGGGAAGGGAGGACTATAATATTCCCAATTAGTTATGAGCTAATTAGAATATTCAATTTTTCTTTAGATGGGACTTAGGGTTTGAAAGCTCATATTCTATTTAAGGAAGAGGATGGTAGCCATATGGAGGTTGTTTATGTATATTATATTTCTAAATATATGTTCTGTTTAGGCATATATGTTTCTCTTGCTGTTTAGCTGAGATAGAGTGTTGTTTAGCACTGGGTGTTCCTTATCGGGAATCCCACCTCTTCCATTGAGGAGCTCTTGGAGGAGTCTTGCACTACATTGTCCACTATATGGCTTAAAGCCAAGATTCTTCTTTCAATTATAGTGCAGATCCTATTGAGGGTTTGGTTTTTTTTGCAGGTTGCACCAAGTGGGGATTAGATCTCTAGATCTAGGGCATCTCATTGCTTATTTTCAGTGGGGGAGGCTTCCCTTCCATTGGGAGGATAGTACTAAAGGCCATTGAGCTTATTTTCAGATCTTGGCATCAGGCCAACAATATTTTGATACCTACAATGCAGTTTACTTCCAAATCTGCATTGTTTATGTAGGAGGAGTTACATGCTGGTTTATCACACCATTTGGAAAGTTGATTTTAAAGTGAAGGGGATATGCCTTTCACTTTGAGGATCTATTAGAGGAGGCTATTGTATTGATCATATCATATCAACAACACTTTTCAGATCTGTATTTTTCAGTAGATCTACAGTGTTAGATCTCATATCTACAACTTGTACTTGGTGTTTTGATAAAAACCCTTGAGGGGTTCTTTAAAGGAGCTTGTATAGTGCATGGATATGATATAGATCTAACTTTTGAGGAAAATATCAGCTCTATATCTGATGTATAATAATTTTCTGTAGCAGAGCTAATAAAATAACATTTTAAGGGTTTTCCAACTTTTCTACATGATTGCAGCACCTCTTATTGAGGGATATTGTTCATTAGAGGCTTGTATTTCCTGTTATGCATCGTATGGTCCATTTCTTATCTAGATTTTGTTGCTGTAATAACATATGAAATGTCTCCATATTGGTATCTTGCTTCATAAGTGATGATCTGCATTATTGTTCTAACATTTTCCACTATATTCTTGCTTTTCCTATTTGGGAATATTACACATGCAAAGGTGCATTATAGTGCTCTTCCCGACACTCAAGGGTGCGTTGGTCTCCTGGGATTGAAATCATCATTCTTCTGGGACTAGCCACTTATCCAGTGCCTTCTATAAGATCTCATAGGTGTCATATTTCAAACACAAGCGTCCATCCAACACCTCTAAACTTGGAAACATGTCTCACTTATTACTACAAAGCCATTTATTGAGAAACTACCTTCAGTTTCCCTATAAATTGAGCACTCATCTATGTGTTAAGGAGGAATAATTTTTGTATTGTTATGTTATTGGATTCTCAATTGGTGAGAACTAGGAAGTATTGTTATATTTCTGAGATGATGCTTTATGTGATGAGGACGGAATGAAGTTGGAGCAGCTTGACAACGAATCGATCTACTTCATTGTAATCTTCTCCTCCTACCATATTAATAAAGATATATGTTCATTTTCTCATATGTATTCTTATGTATTGTGAATTTTATTCTCAATTGTGTATGTATTCTGAGATCTAATCGGTTTTCTTTGGTTAAGATAAGTAGATAAATGTATATTTGGATGTTGTTTGATGTTCTCTGACTTTGACTATATGAATCGATCTAGAGAATTTAGTTGGATTGTTAGTGACGATGACAGTGACATAATGAGAAAGAGAGAGAAAGGATCATCAAGTAGGTTTCTTTCCTTTCCATTTATCTATTTGTCTTATAGAAAAGAATAGTTGTATCTCTTCTGTTGCTATGAGTGAAGGAACACCACACTCAGGGAATCTAGTTTATCCGTAGATTAGAATTCTAGATAACACTTACCCTCTAAGAGTGTCTTGTACATGTGGCCAAATTTTGGATCCCTTTTGTAGAGAAGAAGTCAATTGGATGTCTCATGCCCACAATACTTGAGCATAGTGGTTAGCACCACGATCAGTGGTCGGTTGAGGCAGTCTGCAACATTATTGGTGATTCCCTTCCTGTAATTGATGTTCAAATGAAATTTTTGGAGGTATGTGGACCACTTATTTTGGTGATCGTTCTCCAAATTCCCTTCTATCTATATGAAATGTAGGGGTCAATCGTAACTGTGGATGACTGTTTCCTTCCCCAAAATGTAATGCTTTCATTGTCAGAAAGTTCGCATAATGGAATACATATCTTTTTCCTAAGTTGGATAATTTTAGATTGTGTCAGAAAGTGTCTCACTGTGTTATGCCACTAGATTACCCTCTTGAGTGAGAACTAACCCAATAGCATAGTTAGAGGCATTTGTCTCGATATCAAATGGTTGTTGCAATTCTGGTAATCTGAGTACTAGTTTAGAACAGAGGCGATGTTTCAAATCTACTAACATATTCTGTTGAGATTCAGAAAAAGTAAATTTTCTTTCACTCCTCCCTTGGTGACTTGACTCAAGGGCCAAATAATATGAGAGAATACCAACAAAAAGTTGCAATAAAAATTGGAAAGACCTAGAAAGCTATGGAGCTCTGTTAGAGTGGTTAGGGCTGGCCAATCCCAAATGACTTCGATCTTGGTTGGATCCACATACACCCACTGCTCATCAATAATGTATCCTAGATACTCAACCTGGGTCATGGCAATAGTTCACTTCTCCAAATTGTCACAAAACTTATGTTACCACAATGTTTGGAGGACCTGTCGAATGTGGTGGAGGTTCTCTTCCCAAATCTGGCTAAAGATCAGTGTGTCATCAAATTACACCACCAAAATTGAGTTGGTGAATTCCCACAATATGTATTCCATCAGCCTCATGAAGGTTTTGGGAGCATTCGTCAACCCGATAGGCATGAAGAGCCATTCAAAAAGGTCACCCTTAGATTTGAAGGTAGTCTTCCACACATCAAAGGATTTGATTGGTACCTGGTGATACACAGACTTTACGTTCATCTTGCTGTAATAATTTCCCTCCTTGATTTGGTCCATAAGGTCATCAGTCGAGGGGATCAGGTACCTATTCTGAACATTGATCTTGTTCAACGTTTGATAGTCAATATAGTGTCTCCAAGTCCCATCCTTCTTCTACACCAACACGATCAGGTTGCCACATGGTGATTTACTCATACGGATGTGACATTTTTGTAGCAACTCCTGAATCTACCTCTCCATTTCATTGTTCTCCATAATAGACCATTGATAGATTGGTCCATTGGGCAGTAACGCACCTGGGGTCATATTGATGGAGTTCTTGACCTGACAGGGTAGGGGAACCCCTGTGGGTGAGGTGAATATGTCACTGTAATCCTCCATGACCTTATCCATATGTTCTTTCTGTGTAGAGGAGCCCTGTCTGGAGGTCGTGGCCATATTCTTATTATTTCCCTGAGGGAAGATCATCAGGAAAACAAAATTCCTAGTTTTGGAAATGATCTTACAGCATTTTTTTGCAGTAACCAAAGAAATTGAGGTAGGTAGTGCAACCTCTAGTATCTTGTACAACTTATTTCCCAAAGTAAAAATAACAACACGAGACCTAGACTCATACATAACATGTCGCTTCCACAAGTATGGTTGGCCTAATAATACATCAGAAACATCAAGAGGAGCAATGTCCCATAATACCACATCTGTGAAGGGCTTAATGTTGTAGGGAATATGACACTGCTGGCTGATGCGGAGATCACGTCTTTGGTGAAGCCATAACAGCTGAGATGAGGTTCTTTTGGCTCTTTTTGTTGACAAATAACTGCAGTAGGGAACCCTTTACCCATATTTTGGAATGGAAGGGTCACTCCCTCTCCTATGGATCCTCTGGTGCCTCCTTCTGGATCTTCGTGGTGGAAACAATGATGTTGGGATCTGCATCGATAATCTTCTTCCCTTTTTCATTCCCATTTTCGGGTTCTGATTCAGAGTAATAGCATGCATCCGATTCAAAAGCCTTCAACTCGGCCACTATTGACTACTTGGCCCAACACTCACTTGTGTTATGGGAGCAACTCTTATGGAATGGAGACCACTTTCTTGTGTCCTTCTTCGGCTTCGCGGTGTTGATATTTTCTTGTAGCTTTGGTGGGTTGTATTGGGCTACACTGCCTTTGATTTGTCCTTTTTTTTGTAGTTTGGGGGAACCTTTCCCTTACTTATAATTCACAGATCCAAAGTCTCACTTCTTTTCTTTGAACTTCTGCTCAATATTGGCACCATACCAGTATGCCACACCATGAGAGGAGATGTCGAGGAGCTCCATTTCCTCCTGAATGTATTTTTGTAGAAAACTGTGATACTTAAACACTAAATGTTTCTTTGAATCTTCGATACCAAAATTTGTGCTGGGGGTATGGAAGAGATTCATCAGCTCATGCACATATTGATCTCTTTGACACCAAATCATAGTCCCTTATATGTACTTATCCTCATATCTCCCCACGGAATAATATTATTCCTTTATGGAGTCTCAAAAATAATCCCAAGTGGGTGTAGCCGAGAATAGAGAGGGCTCCCTCTCATCCTTTTTCTCACATTAGGTTTCCCACCAGTCCTTGACATGGGGGTCAAATTTGAGGAGTGCAAAAGTAATATTTTCCTGGTTGGAAAAGTCATGAACCAAGAAATATCATTTTAATAGATTCAACCATCAATCTACGAAGTTTGCATCTATTTGGCCCTCAAATATTGGAATGTAAAAGTTTACTTGTACCTTAAAAGGAATGGGACCTCAAGAGTGGTTTTTGTATGCCGATGCACTATAAATGGGCAGCCATTGTAGGATCTGGGCAAAATTATCCATCATCACATTCATTTGTTTCTTGAGGGCATCCTCGAGAAATATTTTGATAGGATTTCCTGCTCCCTTGTTAGTGTGAATTCTAATTGCAACTGTATGAAAAAATCTCACTTTAGTTGTGCATAACATACAACCCTAACATAAAATATGGTTACCAATTTATTTATATCTGTAGTTAGTTGACCAAGAAAAATGATAAAAAATCGATATCTATGCAGTTAAAGACATTAAACAACAAATAAAAGAAAGAGTTTCTCCATGCATCCAATAGACAAGACAAGAACATTTTTAAAGAATTTTGTATTTATGACACCTGGGAAGGGAAAATAGAAATCTGTTACTAGTCCCTCTCAATGGAATGGGTTCTTGCATGTCCTCGGCACTTCAGATCTAATATCTCCCTCTCTTGATGGTGTAGAAAACCCAAACAAAAATGGAACTCAAAGGGAGCTCACAAGAAAAATGGTAGCAAAATATGACAGTGATGGAGGATCAAAGTCAGACCAAAAGTATAGATCCAAAGTGATCTTTAGGCAACAAAAGGTAGTGAATGAATGGAAAAACCCTTCTATTTATAACAAAATATTAAGTTAGTCTAGATATTGGTGCATAATTAAAATATTGTTAACCAAATCTAGATCCAACTTCTATGGAATATTTTTTATGTTTGTTGGAGGGAAAAATAATTTGAATTTGGTCAAATCACTTTATTTATGAATAATAAATAAATAAAAAGTGATTTATTCAAATATTTATAAATGATTTAGTCAAATTTAACAAG
Source organism: Pinus albicaulis (assembly GCA_034641835.2). NCBI lineage: Eukaryota > Viridiplantae > Streptophyta > Pinopsida > Pinales > Pinaceae > Pinus > Pinus albicaulis. The sequence continues at coordinate 16,129,201 of CM076574.1, forward strand.
GAATATTATTTAAATAATATTTAAATAATTATTCCTAGAAAATAATAAGATAAATAGTGATTTATCTAATTAATTTTCTTGTTTTGGGTTAAATATGACCAGGAATATTAATTAAACTGCTATTTAATTATATATCCCTTGAGGAAAATCAAACAAATATGGATTTATTAAATATTTTCTCATGGGGTTTCCTGTTTAGACCATAAAAAACGTAATAAATTATGGATTACTAAGTTATTTTTCATAGTGAAAGAAATTTTACTTGGGTTAAAATTGGTCTTACATGATGTAATTTGGTACATCTAATAGTAACAAGTTAGATGACCAAAAATTGGTGTAACATATTGCCCCCCAATGTGCGAGCATTAGGAGCTAATCGTATGACCGAAGTACATTGGAATAAATCAATCACCAGACACTGAAGGTGGAGTCAAAGCGAGAGAAATATAATGTAGAATAAAGTGCTAGAGTAAAAGATCCTGAGAGGCGAGAATTACAGGTGCGAAAAGTCTCTTTTATGAGTGAGTACCGGTTCTACAAGAGGCGGGGAAGGCATACCTATGCCCACCAAGATAACAAAGAACAAATAATAATACATCCAGTAAAAAAGGGACTCAACTATATAGTACATGCTGGTCCCTACCTCAAGCATTACTGCGCCTCTTTGGAGGAGCAGAGTTTGTCGAGGCGTCCTTGTCTTTAGGTGCCTTCTTGCGAGCTTTTCCCCCCTCACCTGAAGCTGTCACAATAGGAGTAGGTTCCTATTAGGGTTACTGAGGCACGGAAGCAAAGGGAGGGATCATGGAGACTGTTTGAACTAAGGTCAAAGCAAGATAAGTTTTTGGCTGACCAGGTAGGATAGTGGCTGGGGGATCAATGTACCAGAATTAGATCCCCACGATCATGTTAGGAAGGGATAAGGTAGCCATAAAAGGTACCAAAAATACTCCAAAATGGGGAGCTAGAAACAATATCTGATCGGAGGGGTAATAACCAGGTGGGACAGCTCCGAGATTGTTAAGGCTAGGAGGAACTATGCCATGAGGGTAGGGAGGCTCATGGATATCAGTTGCCGATGAGGGGCCTTGAGGAGGGGTCCTAAAGGCTAAGTTGAGGTGCTAGGAGAAGGTTGCGGAGGGCAAGGCTATTGACTAGTCGAAGCGGGCTGCTTGAGGTCGTACCGAGATGATTGCATCATGCAAATGTTAGATGAGCTAGGATTAGAGACAAGAGGCGAAAGACTAGGTAAAGAAAAAAAAAAGAGGAGTCTTTGTGGACTCCGGGTGAAACACTGGTCAAAGGTTCAACTATTTGTTTATTAGACACCGAAGAGATGATGGACTCAGGGGAGGTCTAAGACTTCGGTTCATAATATGTTAACTGGTCGATGGTGATAATATTTCCATTGTGAGGAAAGCACATCTTGTAGTGAACCATAGACGGGATGACATACATAAAATAAGTGTAGCTATGACCCAAAAGAATGTTGTAATCTAAGGGGGCATCAATGAATTCTACGTCAACACAAACAATATTTCCCACAAGAGTAATAGTAAAATTGCAGAACATGTCTATGGGCTGGGAAGAGTTGCCATCCCACACTCGAAGGGTGATAGTAGAAGGGGCCAACTCTGGAGATCCAATTTCCTTCCAAACCGAAGCGGACATCAGACAGGTGGATTCCCCCTTGTCAATGATACCACGGGAGATGTTGGCATTCTGTATCTTGACAGTGATTTGGAAGGAGATGGAAGCAGGAAGGGGGGGATGCTCTGACTAGTCAACATCAAAAATGATCAAATGATCATTTTAAGGATCCACAATGCCCATGGCAGTTAGTAGAGCTTTTATTTATGAAGGGCATGACTGCAGGAGTTCCAGCATTGAGATGGCAACAAGGGATTGCACCAAATCATCTACTATACTATACAAACGGGCATCTTTACTAGAAGTAGCATTTTAGCGTAATGGTCCCTTGGTGATCTTGGTATGAACCTCTCCCTTTGGCCGAGGGATCAGTAAAGGGCCTGTTAGTTCCCAAATCCACCTCAAACTGATATAAGACAGAAAAAGGACAACACCAAACCACGCTCAGCCTCGTAGCTAGCCCTACGAGGACAGGAGAGGGCTCTCTCCGGGTGAATCTCAATAAATTATTCAAAATGGCTTGAGATGACTAAAACAACAACTAATATTAGGCTAGATAAACAAATAGGAGGGTTTGATTTTGATTTTTAGGGGTTTTTGTTGGAAAAAGGGAAAAACAATTTTGGGCTTGGGGATGAGACCAAATTCTTGCACAGTTCAAGTTGGGGCAGGGTAGGCAATAAATTTGATGTCTTAGATTCAATGAATGGATATAAAATACTGTTGAGAAGCTGAAGAGGGAAATAAAGTGCAAGGATCCTCTTCAAACGGAGGAAAACATATAAAACTAAACAAAAGTTTAAGGCAGAGCATCAGCAAACTAATGAATTCTACCTTAGTTACTCATTTGTCTAATTTAGAAGCAAAGAGAAGGGAAATGGAATACATATAACACTAATGAAACTTACAATAACATGAAGAAAAACATCATAAAAAATCAGAAGCCACAAGGATCCCAACAAGTGCTGCAAAACTCTGGTCTTTCCTTTGCCAAAAATCTGAAATGAATGTACAATGAGGTGCCAAACTTTTCCCCAGTATCCAACCAGTTCCACCCCTGAAAATTACTCAGAAAATACATGATATAGACCATCAGAACCCATTCCCATGCCTCTAGGGGTTGAGCTCATCCTTCTAGGATCTGTTTCAACCAATTCTAAACATGGAACTGAAATCTAGGCACTCAAACAACTTGCCTCTATATGCTAGGGAACTGATCCATTCACTTAATTTTCACTTTTTAGTGAATGAATCCTCTAGAGCAAGTAAATATATGCCAAAATTACATCATGGTTACCAAATTACATCATGATAGATCAATCATCACATGAAAAAGTAAAACTAGTCAAAACTGGGCGAATTTTTTAGCTGAAGAGTGAAAATGAGGCAAAATTTCTCTATGCGCCGCGCTAAAAAACACAATTCGTCGCACCACTTTGAGACTGTTTTTAGGGCACTTCCTGAAGTCCAAATCGAGCTCATGATAGCTCGTTGGAAATCCCTATCTGTCTACTATCCAACCCAAATGGAATTTCTGGATTTGGATGTCACTTTCCTCTCCAAAACTGTAATCTCCCAAGACTGGTTCCTGCTGGTGCAAAAAGTGGCAGAAAGGCCATTTTCAAGGTTTTTTTGGCCCTTTAGGCAGCCCAGAATTTGATGAAATTATTTGGCCATTCTTGAACATACATAATATATCATAAAAAACCCAAAAATGCAAAGTTTTCCTCCAGAATATCTCCCAAACATAAGCGCGCGTCAAGTGGCGCGACGCGTCGAGCGGAAAAACCTGTTTTGTGATCAAAAATTCAAAAATGACAAAACATAATCAAGGACCATGCTCAGCCAAAGAAGCTTCGGCCAAGATTCAGAGTCTATCCTCCCTTTTGCGCCATTTCAGTGCCCTCCTGGTGCATGCAGTTCAGTGGTGAAAACACTGTCTTGGTCATATGAGCTATGTGTGTTTGTCTCCATGGTGTTGAAAGTCTATGTCAAGTGAATGTTTGACCTGTATGAGATGGAAAACAACAATTTGGTGTATTTGCCTCCGATTTCCAAATGTGTGCCAAAGGGAAGGGATTGTGGTAAAAATGGAGCAGTGGGAACAATGAAGTCTTGCCAAGTGGTAGTTTTCCCTTTGAGGATTTGAAAAACTTTGGAAGAGGGGATAACCACTTGAATTTTGGAGTAACTTGGGATTTTTGGGATTTTTAACAAGTGAGATGTAAAGAGGGAATGAAGGTGAAATGATATGACTTGGGATGGAGAAATAAGGTACGAGATGATATGAGTGGTTTGGAATATAAGGGAATATGGGATTAACAGTGATGATAGGATTATAGTGAAAGGAAGGGATGAAAAAAATGTGAAATGAAAAAATTTGGCACCACAATCACTTTAAAACACCAATTATAAAACCCTAAGGGAACAATTTCTAACAAGTGAATAGGGTTTATAACTTGACATTAAAATTCTCATATTCCCTTTCCAAACAAAACCAAACACTGGCATAATAGAATTTAAAAAACTCAAAAACTTATTTGAAACATAGAATATTGAGTCAATTTTGAGTTTTCATGAAGCAGAGGCAAAAATTAGGTGTTCTGGCCCAATGCGCCACGCACCAATCCAATGCGTCACGCCATAAATAGTGCATTTTGCAAGAGGATTTTGGAGGCCTTCCTGGTGTCCAAAGTGGGCACATGATAGCTCGTTGGAAATATATTTGATTCTAATTTCCAAAACAAGTGGAATTTGTCAATTTTGAGTTCATTTACCTTGTCAAAAATCAAATCTCCCAAGACTGGTCAAAATGAGCAGAATGAGGCTGCCTCAAGGCAGAGTGCTATTGCATTCAACTTTTGAAGGTCTTCCTCAACTCCAAATTGAGCTCATGATAGCTCATTGGAAATATCTTTGTGTATATTTATCATTTGAATCATTAAGCAGGTCATTTGGACAACCAATCTAGGAGAAATATTGATTTTCCCAAGGTCACTTCAAAGGTGCATCAATTCTCCTGAGGCAACTGTATTTTTAACATTTCTCCAAAACCATGACACCTGTACAAAAAATGAAGGAGGTTTTTATTATTTGAAATGTTTTGGACACAAACCTCTCTCAGTTTACTAAAGTTCATATTTTATTTCTCTGAAACATCATTTGAGTGAAACCTATCCCGATGTGAAACAAGGGATTTGTCGAAATGAAGCGAAATGAAGGGGATAAGGGGCTTCTAAATTCTTGGGGAAATTTTGGGAAGTATGGAGGGATGTTAGAAAGCAGGGGAAAGTGTAATATTAGAAATTTAGTGAGGGGAAGGGGTCCAAAAGGGAAAAACACAGGCCTAGCCTAGAAAATTGCCAAGTTGTAGCAAGAAAATAGGGTTTGTGCAAAAATGAGGAATTTGGTGGATCTCAGTGATGGGAAGTGTTTAATCAGGTACATTAAGGATAGGGGAAGGTGTATGAACATAAGGATACAATTTTTGATGATGAGTTTACCATCCAAGAGAAATTACCTCCAAAACCCTAGGAGAGGGAAATGAACATTACCTAGGCACAACTGAAGCATGAACAAGGTGTAAAATGACCCTTTGGAATCTGGCATGATGATGACAACCCTCTGAATGATGGTACACTCAGCTGAATGGTGACATGGACCGACATTTGGACAACTCTGGAAGGAGTGAAAGAAAACCCTAGACCTAGTACTTAGTGAGCAAATTTTGCTTGAAGGCTCACTGAAATGACAAAATTTGACCCTGACACCTCAAAATCACTTTGTAAGAGCATGTTTGATCACTGGAGGAAGGATGAAAATACTGACAGTAACATTGGCTCCAATGGGGATGGTAGCTCCTTAGAGGTGCCAAGAACTACATATCTTTGGGAGAGCAGACCAATGCCTTATCCATTGGGCAATGGAATCAATAACTGCAAACCCAAAACAACTCATACCAATCCTAAAACATATACATACTGCAACCTGTACATAAACAGATACCGGAAAATGAAATGTTGCCTTTGGCAGCTTATTTATTTACAAATCTCCCCTACTTTGTTGCAAAACCAATAGACCAGGTAACGCTGTAATGCCAGATCAACCAATCAAGTAACAGTGACAAGGATTCTACTTCAGAGTGCTTCAACCAGGACACAGATGTAAATGCTGGTAGCCATACACGCACATAACGAGTCTGTTTATGTAAAAGACAATTTGATCTATCATTCAAACTGAAAAACATTTCCATGTACATTGCAATAGGATCGCAAAAGCCAGACTTTGTTTGCTGCCCCAACTCCGCAATACATACTTCCAGCTCCACACTGTCAATGCAAACATCCACGGGCAGCTCTATTGTTTCTTGTTTTGAAGGAGGGAGAGTTTCCAAGAACTTTTTGGGATCTCAGAATTCATATGATTGGATCTGATCATTTAAATACTGAATCTCCTCCTCAAATATTTCAACAAGTAACTCACAGAAACCAGTTTTAGCTTTAGGAGGAAACTTCGGGGATTTCAAACATTGAAGCACGGCAATGAAAAATGCTTCATCAATTTCAAAAGCCACTAGCTGATCTCTAACTTCTTTTAAAGCTTCACAAAGAGCAGGGTCTGCCACATACCCTACCATTTTATTTTAGTGCATGAATGGATCAGTGAGCATTGGAATATCTGGATTGAGTTGGAGTCGCCAGGTGAATGTTTCAGCCTTCATATGTCTAAACGTTTTCCACCATCAACGATCAGATCTGAACTTGATACACGTAGTGGGGCAAGACAATTTACAAGTCGAGTGTCACATTCACAAGCTAGACTAGAGATTGACTGAAGCATCGTTTATCTACTTCCACTAATGCAAAGAAAAAGCATTTTGAAGGCTACCTGGCATAACTTTAGGCTCTGTCTGTAGCTTATGAAACAAATAACACTAACAAGCAAACAATTTTCTCCCCATTATGGTCGCCACTATGTTAGTTCCAAAATCCACCTCAAACTGAAATAAGGCAGAAAAAGGACAACACCAAACCACGCTCAGCCTCGTAGCTAGCCCTACGAAGACAGGAGAGGGCTCTCTCCGGGTCAATCTCAATAAAATATTCAAAAGGGCTTGAGATGACTAAAAAAACAACTGATCTTAGGCTAGATAAACAAATAGGAGTGTTTGATTTTGATTTTTAGGGGTTTTTGTTGGAAAAAGGGAAAAACAATTTTGGGCTTGGGGATGAGACCAAATTCTTGCAGAGTTCAAGTTGGGGCAGCGTAGGCAATGACTTTGATGTCTTATATTCAATGAATGGATAGAAAAGACTGCTAAGAAGCTGAAGAGGGAAATAAAGTGCAAGGATCCTCTTCAAACAAAGGAAAACATATAAAACTAAACAAATGTTTAAGGCAGAGCATCAGCAAACTAATGAATTCTACCTTAGTTACTCATTTTTCTAATTCAGAAGCAAAGAGAAGGGAAATGGCATACATATAACACTAATGAAACTTACAATAACATGGAGAAAAACATCATCAAAACTCATAAGCCACAAGGATCCCAACAAGTGCTGCAAAACTCTGGTCTTTCCTTTGCCAAAAATCTGAAATGAATGTACAATGAGGTGCCAAACTTTTCCCCAGTATCCAACCAGTTCCACCCCTAAAAATGACTCAAAAAATACATGATATAGACCAGCCCAACCCATTCCCATGCCTCTAGGGGTCGAGCTCATCCTTCTAGGAGCTGTTTCAACCAATTCTAAACATGGAACTGAAATCTAGGCACTCAAACAACTTGCCTCTATATGCTAGGGAACTGATCCATTCACTTAATTTTCACTTTTTAGTGAATGAATCCTCTAGAAAAAGTAAATATATGCAAAAATTAGATCATGGTTACCAAATTACACCATGATAGATCAATCATCACATGAAAAAGTAAAACTAGTCAAAACTGGGCGAATTTCTGAGCTGAAGAGTGAAAATGAGGCAAAATTTCTCTATGTGTCGCGCTCAAAAAATCAATGTGTCGTGCCACTTTGAGCCTGTTTTTAGGGCACTTCCTAAAGTCCAAATCGAGCTCATGATAGCTCGTTGGAAAGCCCTATCAGTCTACTATCCAACCCAAGTGGAATATTTGGATTTAGATGTCATTTTCCCCTCCACAACTTCAATCTCCCAAGACTGGTTCCTGCTGGTGCAAAAAGTGGCAGAAAGGCCATTTTCAAGGTGTTTTTGGGCCTTTAGGCAGCCCAGAATTTGATGAAATTCTTTGGCCATTCTTGAAAATACATAATATATCATAAAAAACCCAAAAATGCAATTTTTTCCTTCAGAAGATCTCCCAAACGTAAGCGCGCGTCATGTGGCGCGACGCGTCAGGTGGAAAAACCTGTTTTGTGATCAAAAATTCAAAAATGACAAAATTTTCTCCAAATTCCTTGAAATTTGGGCTGGAGATCCATAATCAAGTACCATGCTCAGCCAAATAAGCTTCGGCCAAGATTCAGAGTCTATCCTCCCTTTTGCGCCGTTTCAGTGCCCTCCTGGTGCATGCAGTTCAGTGGTGAAAACACTGTCTCGGTCATATGAGCTATGTGTGTTTGTCTCCATGGTGTTGAAAGTCTATGTCAAGTGAATGTTTGACCTGTATGAGATGGAAAACAACAATTTGGTGTATTTGCCTCCGATTTCCAAATGTGTGCCAAAGGGAAGGGACTGTGGTAAAAATGGAGCAGTGGGAACAATGAGGTCTTGCCAAGTGGTAGTTTTCCCTTTGAGGATTTGACAAAATTTGGAAGAGGGGACAACCACTTGAATTTTGGAGTAACTTGAGATTTTGGAGATTTTTAACAAGTGAAATGGAAAGAGGGAATGAAGGTGAAATGATATGACTTGGGATGGAGAAATAAGGTACGAGATGATATGAGTGGATTGGAATATAAGGGAATAGGGGATTAACAGTGATGATAGGATTAAAGTGAAAGGAAGAGATGAAAAAATGGGAAATGAACAAATTTGGCACCACAATCACTTTAAAACACCAATTATAAAACCCTAAGGGAACAATTTCTAACAAGTGAATAGGGTTTATAACTTGACATTCAAATTATCATATTTCCTTTCCAAACGAAACCAAAAAATGGAATAATAGCATTTCAAAAACTCAAAAAATTATTTGAAACATAGACGATTGAGTCAATTTTGAGTTTTCATGAAGCAGAGGCAAAAATTAGGTGTTCTGGCCCAATGCGCCGCACACCAACCCAATGCGTCGTGCCATAAATAGTGCATTTTGCAAGAGGCTTTTGGAGGCCTTCCTAGTGTCCAACTTGGGCGTATGATAGCTAGTTGGAAAGCTCGTTGAGTCTACTTTCCAAAAAAAGTGAAATTGTTCAATTTGGAGTTCATTTACCCTGTCAAAAATCAAATCTCCCAAGAATGGTAAAAATGAGAAGAATGAGGCTGCCTCAAGGTAGAGTGCTATTGCAGTCAGATTTTTAAGGTCTTCCTCAACCTCAAATTGAGCTCATGATAGCGCATTGGAAATATATTTGTGTCTAGTTATCATTTGATTCATCAATCAAGTCATTTGGCCAACCAAGCTAGGAGAAATCATGATTTTCCCAAGGTCACTTCAGAGGTGCATCAATTCTCCTGAGGCAACTGTATTTTTGACATTTCTCAAAAACCATGACACTTGTGTAAAAAATGAAGGATTTTTTTCTTCCTTGGAACGTTTTGGACAAAAACCTCTCTGAGTTTTTAAAAATTCATCTTTTATTGCTCTGAAACATCATTTGAGTGAAACCTATCCCGATGTGAAACAAGGGATTTGTCGAAATGAAGCGAAATTAAGGGGATAAGGGGCTTCTAAATTCTTGGGAAAATTTTGGGAAGTAGGGAGGGATGTTAGGAAGTAGGGGAAAGTAGAATCTCAGAAATTTAGTGAGGGGAAGGGGTCCAAAAGGGAAAAACACAGGCCTAGCCTAGAAAATTGCCAAGTTGTAGCAAGAAACTAGGGTTTGTGCAAAAATGAGGAATTTGGGGGATCTCAATGATGGGAAGTGTTTAATCAGGTACATTAAGGATAGGGGAAGGTGTATGAACATCAGGATACAAGTTTTGATGATGATTTGACCATCCAAGAGAAATTACCTCCAAAACCCTAGGAGAGGGAAATGAACCTTACCTAGGCACAACTGAAGCATGAACAAGGTGTAAAATGACCCTTTGGAATCTGGCATGATGATGAAAACCCTCTGAATGATGGTACACTCAGCTGAATGGTGACATGGACCGATATTTGGACAACTCTGGAAGGAGTGAAAGCAAACCCTATACCTAGTACTTAGTGAGCAAATTTTGCTTGAAGGCTCACTGAAATGACAAAATTTGACCCCGACACCTCAAAATCACTTTGTAAGAGCATGTTTGATCACTGGAGGAAGCTGTAAATAATGACACTAACAGGGCCATTGGTTGTTGAAAGAGGATCTGTGGAACCTGAGGAAGGGGGCTCAGGGGCAGACATAGCTGGAGGCATATTGTATTGATAGGACTGAGTCTGAAGGTTGAGGTCAACGATAATGGGTTGGTCAGGGTTCATCATTAGAATTTGGTATTCAGAGGTACCAGATGGAGGAGTTTGAGTGGCTACCTGACCTTTAGGAGGTTGGGTAGCCACTAATCCTTGTTAGGGGAAAGGGTTGGTAAACACAACCGGCTAGATAGGTGCAGTATGGGGAGAAAATCAAGGGGAGGCTTGTTGTTCTCAAGATGTTTCTTGAGCTTCCCACATCTGCCAAATCTAAGGTAAAAGAGGACAATCGTGGGTATAATGACCATAAACACCAAAAAAGGAACAAGGTTTGTTCGTGCGAACAGGACTGTCCTTCTTGGGCTGAGTGCCCTATTGCTGGTTAGTAGTGTTAGGTGTATTCCCTTGGGGATTAGGTCCTTTATTACCTGGGGAAAATTGGTTGGGGAAAAGGAGGAGGCATGACGTATCTTGGATACATGCTACAGGGAGGGGGAAAGGTGCTAGAGGAACTAGCCCTTCTGTGAGGGAAACCATAACCCATGGGAGGATGAGCGTATGGATGAGAAAGGGCTCCAAAAATACTGTAGGTGGCATGGGATGCCCCCGGTGCGTTGGCACCACTAGGTCTAGGGAGGTCACGTAAGATGGTATAATAATAACCAGACTGGGCATATATCAGGTTATATTTCAATGCAATATGGAGGGCAGCTTCTTCGATCTGAGGGAAATGAGATGCGACATATTTTCCAATAGTAGGAAAAAGGGATCTAAGAAACCAATCCATGTAGACAAGGTCTTTGAAGTTAGGGGCTTGACATAGGCTCTTTCTTCTTCACCATTCCTGGACATGATCGGATAGGCGGGTCACAGAAGATTAACGGAAAGAGGTCAAAATTTCAGTACCAGTTTCATGACGAATGGGAAGATGGAAGTAAGATAGAAAATCCCTGGAAAGAGTCACAAAAGTAGTATGAGAGGAGGAGGCTTGGTCAACATACCACTTAGAATATTCTCTGGTAAGCATACATTGGAACAACCAAAGATAGACAGAGTCATCGGTGATGGAGTTAGAAGAAAACCACATGTGGAAAGATTGAACATGGTTTGTAGGATATTCTATAGCAATACCTTCAAACATGGGGATGTAGGAAGGGAGCTTGGTTGGCATAGAAAGCCAACAAAGATCATGGTGTATTGGGTCAGTGATCAACTAGTTAAAATTAGGAAGAATGAGACTTGCCATATAAGGGAGCAAGGGAGCAGCCACGATAGTTCTTGTTGCGGTCCCACTAGTAGTATTCCCAGCATTAGGGTTGGGGCTACCACTAGCATTGGGTCTTGAAACAGACATGGTGAAGGTGACAAGAGGAGAACTAGGGATAGAACCATAAGGGGAACTTGATGAACCAGAAGCAGAGTCAGAATGGGGACTCAGTAGAGGCCTAACTCGAATCCTATGCTGATGAGTAAGTCTTCCTAATGAAAATTGAGGATGAAGGCCAAGAAGTCTCTAGGATAAACGCCTGGGGAGTGAAATGATTGAAGAACAGAAAAAAATCATAGAAGGAAGAGAGATCAGCAAGGGCAAGGAGGTGTAGGATCAAATGATTACAATGTCGAAACAAGGTAAAAGAGGTGCAAGATCAATTGATTACAATGTTATAGTCATGGCCTAGCGGTGTAAAACATGTGCCCTTCACTTAGGGTGTGTGTGTTAAGTGTGTTAATTTAAGTTTTTAAACCCAGATGTGTGTAGAGAAAAAATAAAAAATGTGTTATATAACTATAAATAAATCTACAAATAAAAATAAAGTAAACTAAATATGATAGAAAATAAACAGCTAAAGATGCATCAATCTAAACCCAAGGAGGTGGGCTTCCGAAAAAATATTTTATGGGTGGGAAAAATCTAATCAAAACACAAAAAATGGCCAATGTATCTAAATTTGGGAGGGACAGGGATCTAGAGGTCATATTTGCTGGAAATAGGTGTAGAAAACAACAAAAAACCAGAGGGAAAAGTGCAGCAAATGAGGTGGAAAGAGGCTACAACCTGAAGGGAAACATAGGGGACCCTAGAGAAGGACCAAGAAAAACTAAAGAGAGGTGTTTTGGATGGATTAATAACCAATATGAAATTGATCTCAAGGTACAGGATCAGATCTGAAAAATGGTTGAACACACTGAAATCTCCGACGACCTGCTTCAGGTAAACTCCTCCTAGAAAGTTGGACACGTATTGATGATTAGGGGCCTAGTTTCCTATTTAAATGAGTAAAACATAGAAATTAAAGGTCCAATATGGGTGGATACAGAGTTTAGAAAACCATGAACAGTAGCCCATCCAAACCCAAAAAAATCACAGAAAAATTCCCGCACAAATTACAAGTCGTAGTTTCTGACATGTTTTTAGCAGAGGCCGTAGGTTTTAGGATGTTTTCTGAATCCTAAAGGTTAAGGTCACAGGTTTTGGACCAAAAAGTGTGACCTGCACTTCCAACACTCTTAGGGACATGTTTTAGAAAAAAGTGTCGTCTCAACTGTGGCTGATACTTGTCACCTGTGCAATAGGTCTAGAAACACACGCATGTTAGAATTTTTACATTTTTAGGGTTTGATAGGTTAAAAACAACATCAAGAAAATAAAAACAAGAAGCTAAAGAAAAACCCTAGGGTTTGAAGTACCTGGTCATTCAGGGATCTGGAAAATGATAGCGGTAGTAATTATAAACTCTTGTGTAGTTGCTAGTTGTTAGTGTGAATTCTAATAACAAGAATACGAAAAAAGCTCACTTTATCTATGCATAAAAAACAACCCTAACATCAAAGACGGATGCCAATTTCTTTAGATCTATAGTTAGTTAACCAAGAAAAATTCTACAAAATTGACATCTATGCAGTTAAAGACATTAAACAACAAATAAAAGCAATATTTGTTCCATGCATCCAATAGACAAGACAATAATACTTTTAAAGAATTTTGTATTTATGACACCTAGGAAGGGAAAATAGAAATATGTTACTAATCCCACTCAATGGGATGGGTTCTTGTATGTCCTCAGCGCTTCAGATCTAAGATCTCTCTCTCTCTCTTGATGGTGTAGAAAACCCAGACAAAAATGGATCTCGAAGGGAGCTCACAAGAAAAACGGTAGCAAAATATGACAATGATGAAAGATCAAAGTCAAACCAAAAGTATAGATCCAGAGTGATCTTTAGGCAACAAAAGCTAGTGAATGAATGGAAAACCCTTCTATTTATAACAAAATATTGAGTTGGTCTAGATATTGGTGCATAATTAAAATATTATTAACCAAATCTAGATCCAACTTTTATGGAAAATTTTATTATATTTGTTGGAGGGAAAAAGAATTTGAATTTGGTCAAATCCTTTTATTTGTAAATAATAGATAAATAAATGATTTCTTTATTATTTTAAGAATGTGGTTGATTAATAATTAAATAAATAACGATTTATTCAATTATTTATAAATGATTTATTCAAATTTAACATGGAATATTATTTGAATAATGTTTAAATAGTTATTCCTAGAAAATAATAAGATAAATAGTGATTTATCTAATTAATTTTCCTATTTTGGGTTAAATATGACCAAGAATATTAATTAAGCTATTGTTTAACTAATTAACCCTTGAGGAAAATAAAACAGTTATGGATTTATTAAATATTTCCTCATGAGGTTTCCTATTTAGACCATAAACAACTTAATAAATTATGGATTACTAAGTTATTTTTCATAGTGAAAGCAATTTTACTTAGGGTAAAATTGGTCTTACATGGTGTACTCTGGTCCATCTAATAGTAATAGGTTAGATGACCAAAATTGGTGTAACATTCCTCGTATTTCTTTTTTTTCCCCCATGGAGACCGTTGGGGTTTGTGAGGCTGATCTTGCAAAGGTTTAACTAGATCGAGCCCTAAATCCTTATACCCCAACCTTGTTGGGGACACACAAATAAGAATTGAGAAGAGAATACCATTCTGATACCACTAATCTTGATTTATGCATGAATGCAATAGAATACAAATATAGCCATAAATACTAAGATGTAGCGGAAATAACACTTCATTTCATTAATATCAAATAACTGAAAGATGCTTACAGAAAAAATCTAAATAAACTAGCTAGCGCATTGGTAGCTTATCTCTGAGAATAGATGTGATGGCTACAGGCCTCTGATCTATGTTAAAATGAGGCTTAAAGGCCTGTATATTATTTAGAAACAATGGAAAACCATAAACACCCAAAAACCTAACCCTAGGAGATGAAGCGCCAAAACTATGGGCCGTGTTAGGGTAAATTGGTACATCAACATCTTGGGGACGAAACTTTGGCATACGATCTCCATTTGATGCACATAATACCTCATTAGAAATATTTATCTGGGGACTACAATGTGTTGGCGCTGGAATCAACACTTGGACTGTAACAAGCACCTGACCAGACACATCCTAAACTCGAAGGAAATTTTAATGTTTTGTTTTATGGGATTGGAATATGGTATAAAATATGATTCACTGAAGAGAGATTTCGGTCAAATCTACAGCTCTAAAAAAGAGGGTATTGGAATCTAATGTGGTAGCAAGGTGCAAGGTTGTAGTCTATGAGGAGAGGAAACTATGAGATGAGAGAAGAATCAGTAGGTTCTGTAAAACAGAAATCTACTGCATTTATTAGAAATTCACAAAAGAAAAAGTTTGACAATATTCCATTGAGAGAAATCTATTTCTAGTCTGACAGGATTCTCACTAAAATATCATGAAGAATAACTATCATGAGTGATGCTCTTCCACTATTATAACATATATTTTATTAAAAATGGTCACTCTTTGAGACTAACAAGAACTGATAAAACACATAACATGCTTAAGAGACTAACAAAAACACATAACAATATGATTATTTGCAAACTGAAACTAGAAGAAACGAGATATGGAAACACAAGTAAAGTAGACAATACACACAACAAATTGGTAATAAGTCCTCAGTAGTATCATTCCATTTCATTCACAAAAAAAATTACAGATCATATAATTCAAAATTCTATAACCACCAACCAACCCTGACTTCATATAATTTTGGCATATATATACATAATATGATACTATCATCTTCCAAAGAAAAAGGTGAATCTGTTTCACAAGTCATTACAACCTCGTGGAAGAGGTGAGGCTTATCCCTTAATATTAATTACAAAGTAGTACATTAAAAACAATATAAACATCATGAAGGCATCATAAAGGTTGTCACTCAGAAATTGTTGTGTGAGGTGACAGCCTATTCAAAGACCACTCTTCCATTTTAGTGCAACCAATATTCAACAAAAATTGTAAAAACAGTGGGAATGACATGTGGTTGTCTCCTATTAAATGTGCAAAATAGAAACATGATATTTTGGAGAAGGCTGGATATAAGACACCAGGAAACATCCATTTCAACTGAATAACCTCTCCACTTCATCTATTTAATATCACCATCATGATTCAAAACAAAAAATATCCCATTTCCATCACAGGATGATATTTCAAAATAATTACTACCTTCGCAAAAAAGGTAGCAGTATCTAGAAAACATGAAACATTTGCCCAAAAAGTTTTCTCCAAGTCATCCCTTTTCTTCATTCACCAAAGGTCTAGAATAGAAGCAAATATTCTTATGGATTCTTATTTAGTCACCCTTTAATTATACCTGTTTTTTTGTGCTTGGCTCTTTGACTGAGCTTTCGTCTTCCTTTCAATTTTTTCTTTTGGGCTTTCTTCAGTATTGATAATTTCATCCTTCAATTTAGGATTGGAAATTAGCTTGTTGTTTAGCCTGCATTTGTTTCCTAGTCTCGTATGAGGTATTTTGAAATAGTGATTAGGGATGAATTTGGACCTTTTTCCTCCATGTATAAATTTACAAGATTCTGCCTCTTCATCTTCTCACTATGTGTAATCAAGATCACTATTGTCTTCAAATGAGGAATAGGAATGTATCTCATTTTTCTTCCTCTTCTTGATTGAAGAAAAAATGGAGGATACTAATTTAGCCAAGGTAGGTTCTTCTTCTATGGTAGGCTTTGTCATTTTCTGTTTTCCTTTCTTGAGAGAAAGAAAAACTTGTGAGAGGGTGGACTCAGTGAGAGATGTGCCACTGTTTCGATGGACTTGATGAGATGACTCAACAATCTGGGTTGAAATTTTCATAGTAGGTTTGAATTCCATTGGTAAGAAAGAAGGCTTAGGTGCAAGAAGACCAACGTTGACTTCCGCTGGTTCTTTTGCCATGAAAAGTTTCTTCTTAGGCTGGCTTCATGAAGAGGAGGAAATTTTTTATTTATTCTTTGGCATAGGATTCGTAGGAGAAGATGGTGAACTATGTGAAATAGGGGCAAAACTGGTTAGCTCATGGATGTTATTATTCTTTGGCCTCCCTAACTTTCTTATGGAATTATTACTGCCAAACCCTTCCTTTCTTAAAAACCTATCCCAAGTAATTTTCTTCTTTCTGAGATGATAGACAACTAAAATTTTAATCATCCCTCTGTGATACAAATTATGCAAGGGGTAGCTTTGAATTTTTTGTAGCTTGAGGGACATTCTAAGCAGAGATTTATACGTAAAATAGTATAGGTTTAGAGTTTTATCTCCTGAAATGTGTGTAATATTCCTAATTAGCCCAAGCTAATAGGAATATTTCATTTTGTGTTGATTTTCTTAATTAATGAATAAAATGTGAAGGAGAACATGTAAAATCCTAAAAAAATAAAAAAAAATCAATGCCCAATGTGAACAGAGGAAAATCAGGGATGTTTAAATAAAATATCCTTATAATGTGAAAGGATATCATCATAGTAGCTAGATTTTACACTTATGTGTGTGAACAAGGGCAAATGGATGAGGACATAGTCAAGTTGGACTATGTCAACTTGCATGCATGAAGAAGAAGAGATAATCAATAAAACCAGTTCAGCATGAACAAGGGTCAACATAGGCAGACATTTGTGAACTGGATTGATTGCACTTGCAGGTGTGAATGGGTTTTAGCTATGAGACTGGGTCAACCTTGACCAAATCTACAGTGCATTCTAGATTCAATGCACCTCATGGAGGGACAACACGGTTCTAGAAGGAGGCCCACATGTGAAAGGAGATAATTCCTCAAGGTGGTTTAGTGTTTTCCTAAGCTCTCATATTATAAAAGGAAGGGGAAGGCTCAAGAGAAGGTTGTTGATGATATTATATTTGCAGAGTATATTGTCTGCTTAGACATATCTCATTCTCTTGGATGTTTAATAGAGAATTGTGAGGATTTCCCATTTAGGGATTCTCTCTCCTTCCATTGAGTAGCTCTTGGAGGGCATTGTGCTTCTTTCCCACTATCAAGCATATGGAAAAGCTCCATCTCCATTAGATAGCATAAATCCTATTGGGGTTTACTTTTTTCAGTGATCTGTAGCAACTGGAGACTAGATCTGCTCAAATCAAGATTGTATTAGTGCCTCTTCTCAGTGAGTGTGTATTTTAACCTCCTGGAAGAGTGTATTAGATATTTAGCTTCAGGTTTCAGATCTTGGAATGTTTCCAACTGAATCCTCACCATCTATAGCGCAGTTAGCTTCAAAAACTACGTCATTTTCTAGAGTGCTACAGTAGCAGGGTCTAATCCCTTGCTTGTGAGATTTTTCCTTGGAGGAAGGGCTAACCATTCTCCTGGAAAGCTTTGTATCTTATTATTATTTTTTCATTTGTATATTTCAGCTACATTTATTTAAGGCTGCATTAAACTACATTTTTCAGATCTAGATCTATAGTTCTGCACTTCTATGCATTGTATCTCATGAAACCCTTGCCAGGTTGTTCTCCTTGAAGTGTAAAGGAGCTAGATCTCCATTTTTCTCTATACTTTCATGTAATAAAATCCTGATTTTATTTTCATGACATATTATGTCTAAACCCTTCAAAAAATCATGGTGCATAAGCTTCAGCTAGTTTATGTTGAGTCAAGTCATGGGGATTGGGCCTTTTCTAGACATATCGGGAGTGGGAGAGTTGTTTAACATAGCTATAATGATTATTTTTAGCAAAAATTTGATATGTGAGTCCCCTATAACATATTATAAGGGATCCAATCGTCATTTTCCTCTATTTTTATGCAGATCTTTGAAATTAACCTTTTTAGGGCTTAATTTGCTTCTTTTCCCCACTTTTTGGATCCCAGAATGAAGTGCAAGTTGCTGCTGTGACATAAACTGATGGTAATGTGTTTATTGACTCATTTAATGAGTGAATATAGTGCTTATACTCCATAATTATGTTTATATATTGCTGCAGTCCCATTATTGGGCATTTTCCGGCCATTCTAAGTGTGAGAGACTTGTTTATCTCACCTATTTTGCTTGGTTTCTGATTTCCTCTTAGATTTATATCTTGTATTATTATATCTAAGATATCCAAGGGATAATATTGTTTTATATAGCATACATTCCTGAAAAATGCATTTTTCAGGCATGCCTTGCTAGCAATCCCAATTTGGGGATATTACAATGGTATCAAAGCATCTTTTTGGCTCAGCCTGTGAGTCTCAGCCCAAGAATACAGAAGAAAATCAGAATGATGAAGCATATTAGATTACTCTCATTATTTTTCATATCCAGAAAGGACCTCCCCCAGGAGGTTAAGCAGATGAAGAGTTGCAGTGAAACTCCTAGAGGGTTTCAAGAAGAGGAAGAGCCATGCAATTCCTATTCTGAAAGAGGAGAAGACAAGAAACATAGAGGACACTTGGAATCTAAGGTCCTAATTGAATAAAAAGCTAAATCTAGAGCCTCCAAGGATACTCTAGCTTTACTTCAGTTCATTCAGCTAGAAGAAGAGAGATCCTCACCACCTGTTGAGGAAGCATGTACCAGCGCTGTCACAACCTTGGAGGAGAAGCCTTCATGTTTAGTGGTGGAGAAAGACTACATAGTTGAGAAAGGAGCTCTTGCTTCTACATCTCACTAAGGTATTCTTGAATTTCCATCTCTTGTCATTTCAGCAAACCATATGAAGGGATCTACATCTTTGCATGCTGCTGATTTAGAGCGACAGAGTTGCACTACGTTGTGCAAAGGTAGCGATGAAGAAAAGAGGACCCATGCCTTATGGGAGAATTCACGTGGCAGCTTCATTCATGAAGAAATGGAGGAAGGAATGTTATATGGTAGACATCTTGAAGTGAGAAATCCTTTCTCCTTTATAGATGACACTTTCTCAATGAGCACTCCCTTGCTCAAAGAGAAACTTCTACCTACAGCAGTTCTAAGGCCTCATTAGTTTTAGAAGACCATGCATGACGAGGAGGTCTCATCAACATATCCCATGAAAGGTGCACTTCAACATTTCATGGAGTGCAAACTTCTTCAACAGTCTGAGGAGGCTCTTTACTTCTCACCCTTGGATCTTCATGGATTCAAGGAGGAATATATAGATGATGGAGGACATCTTCAGATGGATAACATCTCTCATGTTTGTGTTGGACACTTCTTGAGCCATACACATCATGATGGGAGGTTTTTTCCTACCACATATGTGGGCCCTTATGGGGTCAAATTGATCCTTGAGAAGATTGCATTTCAACATCCCATGAAATGCAAGAGAAAAAATCCGATTTCGGAGAATGACATTCTTCCTTGGGAGAGTACTAAGGAAGAGAAATATGGAAGGCACCCACATGTGGATGGATTGGTGTGGATGATGAGCAAGAAGCTAGAAATATACTTGAAAATATATGATACTGGGCAGCAGGAGGCTTGCCTGCGTTGGTTACTCTTGAAAGAGTTTGGTCATCATCCTCTTTCCAAGGGTATGTGGCAGGATACTTGCATCATGGGGCAGCATAGAGTATGGACACATTGTGTTGACATAACATTTTTCATGTCAATCACCATGTTTTCACTACATGATTTGGATGATGAGAGTATGAGGAGGCAGCAAAAGATTTTGTTGCTTGGGATGTTCTTCAGAGAGCAAGGGCAGATTTTCTCTCACAGTTTTCATGATGTTGCAAGAGTAGAAGATGGAACTATCATAGTGTAGAGGGGATACTCCTTTACCTTATATGTTCAAGAGGTACTTTTCCCATGGGAGAGACTTCTTATGTGTAGAAGCATTATGGGAGATGCCTTTGACATTCTACATGTCAAATATTAGAGCCATGAGTTGGAGGGAGCCTATTTGCATAGGCCAAAAACATTGCCACTTTGGAGCTGGGGTTTATTTATGGAGTATCCCTAGGATAATTTCACACTTGATGCACTTGATGTGCAAAGAGGAGGTAAGGAAGATGAGGTAGTAGATGAGGACATCTATTACTATGATGAACCCTTCTTGTCTTGGATTTCCAAGCATGATGGAGAGGAACTGCAGGCAACACTTGGTTCATTTCTCTTCATGGAAGTGTGCCAAACCACTATGGAGGATCTATTCATGGATCCATGTGTCTTCTTACTTCCAACATATGGTGAGATCTTTGTTTGTACAACCACTTGCATGCTCTTACCATCTCTTGGCAGTGCATTGCTCCAAAAGTAAGCAAGCCCTTGATTTTGTTCCACGACCAATGTTGGGCCAAAATATATGATGGAGACAACCATCTCTTATGTGGCCTTTGGAAGATGTTTTGTGATTACATGTATGTTCAGTTGATGCATATGATTTAACATGTATCAAGAAAAAAATTTCCATGTATTTTTCTGAAGTAGCAGTTTGAAAGACTACGTTGTTACCACTTGGGAGACTGTTGGTACCTTCCAACACCTTATGAAACCATCAGTAATTTCCCTGTTATGATTCCAATCATGATCCCACTTGTTGATGTTGTTTTTATCTTGATGGGAGACATGATGTTGAGTAAGGCACATGGTTTTAATGTGTCCTTTTGGGAAGGAGATTCCCACATTTTCAGCAGTACATGTTCTAATGGGAACATGGGAGGAGTTATGGCCACCATAGACAAATATTTTTTTCTCTTGGAGGTGGGCCAAATGTGTGATGGGATGCCATATGCTCATTCTCTCCTATCCATCACACGTGGAATGTTTTGGGCCAACTAGTTTTACAGTGTTGGAGGAAGGATCTTTACATATCTAATCTTCATGTTGCCACTTGAGGACAATATCATTGCAGCCCAAGATCAGCAAGAACTCTACAATTATCTTAAGTGGAGAGGAGGACAGCATGGGGTAGGAAATTTTGTCTACTATGTTTAGTTATTCAGCCCACCTTCTTTGCAGGAACCTAAGGTGGAGGAGAATTTCTGGAGATACCATGTGGGAGGTGACTCATTCTATATGGATTATTTCTTTGGGAAAAGATGTTTTCCCAATCCATTTCAGTTCTAACCTTGCAGTTTCTTGAGGACAAGCAACATTTTTGGAGGGGAGGATTGTAATATTCCTAATTAGCCCAAGCTAATAGGAATATTTCATTTTGTGTTGATTTTCTTAATTAATGAATAAAATGTGAAGGAGAACATGTAAACTCCTAAAAAAATCAAAATAAATCAATGCCCAATGTGAACAGAGGAAAATCAGGGATGTTTCAATAAAACACCCTTATAATGTGAAAGGGGATCATCACAGTAGCTGAATTTTACACTTATGGGTGTGAACAAGGGCAAATGGATGAGGACATAGTCAAGTTGGACTATGTCAACTTGCATGCATGAAGAAGAAGAGATCATCAATAAAACTAGTTCAACATGAACAAGGGTCAGCATAGGCAGACATTTGTGAACTGGATTGATTGCACTTGTAGGTTTGAATGGGTTTGAGCTATGAGACTGGGTCAACCTTGACCAAATCTACAGTGTAGTCTAGATTCAATACACCCCATGGAGGGACAGCGCAGTTCTAGAAGGAGGCCCTCATGTGAAAAGAGATAATTCCTCAAGGTGGTTTAGGCTTTTCCAAAGCTCTCATCTTATAAAAGGAAGGGGAAGGCTCAAGAGAAGGTTGTTGATGATATTATATTTGCAGAGTATATTGTCTGCCTAGACATATCTCATTCTCTTGGTTGTTTAGTAGAGAATTGTGAGGATTTCCTGTTTAGGGATTATCTCTCCTTCCATTGAGTATGATGGCGGTGATGGTGTCGGTGTTAAGGAGAGCCTTTCAAATTTGCTCACAATGGTTTCTAACTCTGGAGGAGTCAGATTAATTCTTCATACTCATTTTCATTCATCAAATTTTTAAAAAATTTTGATTAATGAAATTAAAAATAATAACTTAAAAAAGTCATTATATAAATGAGCTCCTCCCATTAAAACCAACCTCAAATTCCTTTAAAAGCTCAACGCTTGGCTAATAAATCAAAGGTTAACTTTTCACCATATAATAATATTTCAATTCCTTTGAAATATTTATTAAACACTTTTTAACAAAATCGAACCTTTAAAGTTAGTATTTGCTTTAAAAAACAAACCTTGCTTCACGCGGATTGTTATGGAGCCTGTGATTCAATGTTTAATATTAATCAAACTAACATTTATTATTGAAAAACCAAAGCTTGGTATTTCGGTTCACATAATCGTGTTTGATGAAATCATTGAACAACTTTAAAATGTGAATAAACGTTGGGTCATACCTCATTAAACTTTGTACTAACTAACAATTGCCCTTGGATAATCCTTGCTTGAGATAGAACATGAACACAAATCGCGTTGAATTTATCACAAGGAGTTAACATCCCAACGCTACGCGAAATAGGTAGTTTTGGGTTGATGACGTGTTGACATTTAATTGGATCGCGTGCGTTTTCACAAAACCATTCCTCAACTCCAGAGGCACGCGATACTGGTGGTTTATCATTCAAAACCGCTTTTCTAAACTTCCAGTTTCTAATTGCTTTGAACGCTGGTTTCAACAGAAATTTAATTCGACTCTATTAGAATCCCATCACCCTTCCAAATCACACCTCTCTTCTGAGTCAAGCTTTGGATTGATTTCAATTCATTTGAAGCCAGAATTACTTCACTGTATAATTCAACCAACAACGTTGGATTTTAACCCACATCCTTCTAAACGAATGATGCTTTCTGCACTTGGATCAACGTTGATAGCAATTATCTCTCAATGCTAACAGTTCTATGGTTCAACGCTGTTATTGGTGTTATTTGCCAGAATTTTTCATCGATTCATGTGAATCGAACCAACCAAACCATCCACTATAGAAATCATTACTTGTCCATCTAAAAGCTTGAGAACGCTTTAATTATGGAGCTTCCCTTCATAAATTACACAGCAATTTAATCAAATACTTCTAATTGAAATGCATTCATCAACAATCCTTCCTTTATAAACCCAGCAATCATGTACAATTACAATCGATTTCCACAAGAATTTTGATTAAAACTATGGCCTTGTGAACAGAGTGCAAATTAATTAAAATAATAGAGACTCTGTTTGAAATAATAAATAAACCCTTCAGCGCTTTTCACTTTCTATGCAGAACCCCTATAATTGATCTTTCCACAGCATATAAAATCCAATAAATTCACGAAGGGGGAATCCTCCGGGGATTGCCAGTATAAACAATAGTTCTGAACCTTTGCAATATTTATTAAATCAAAATCTTCACAAATAATTCCTCTCAGCCACACCCAATTTCTCCATTACGGAGTTTACAATTTATAATTTTATTACACAACAGAAATCTTCTCAATTAGGATCAAATTTCCTAAATTGAGAGAAAATCTTACTTGCCCAATATCCTCCTAGAATCTATCAACTACTGCTAGATATGCTCAATAATTTAGCATTTTTTAAAACTACTTATCTCTAAATATTCTTCTAATTTATTACAGAAAATAATAATATTAATTTGTTTGAGGAATTCAATCCTCTCATTAAAATTTAACTTTCACCCATCAGTGAATGAATTTTAACTCAGCTAGCCACAACATGTGAACAAGCTTTCACATTTCTAGCTAGAATCTAATGCCCCTGCATCAGACTCTTGAGGACAAAATTCTTCATGGGCTCCTATCCATGAGCTCCTTCACAGAACTGCCCAATTTCTGCAACATAGCTTCTGTCATCCACGTAGCATCTTCAATTGGCCGATTCTTCCATTTAATCAAGTACTGGAAATACTCTTGTCCTTTGGTTCTCTTAAACACCTTTTTGTCTAAGATCATCTCTGGCTGTAATAGTTGTGTTGTAGGTAGCTATTTTACCCAATCAATCTGCTCTTAGTCTTCTGGTCTTTCCTCTGTGCCACCATCTTCATATCTGTACAAATCTGCAACATTAAATATTGGAGATATTCCAATATCAGATGGAAATTCAATTTCATAGGCATTGCAGAAAATTTTCTCAGGATTCTGCATGGTCCTATCTTTTTAAAATTTAGTTTGTTATACTCTCTTTTTGGAAATTTGTCTTTCCTTAAGTGAGCCAAAACTAAATCACCAACTTCAAATTGAACTTCTCTTCTGCTCAAATCTACTCTGCTTTTGTACTTGATACTGCTGTCTTGTAACTGCCGCTTCACTTGCTCATGAATTTCTTGAATCTCTAAAGCAAATTCTTCACCATCAGCACTTCTCATTTTTTCCTTTCCCAAATTTCTCAATTCAGAAACTCCTCTTGGGTGCATCCCATAAACAATATGGAATGGACTCTATCCTGTACTTCTGTTTGGTGAATCATTGTATGCATATTCTGCCTGTGGTAAGATATGATCACACTGCTTAGGATGTTCTCTTGCAAGACTTCTCAAAAGATTACCTAAACTTATGTTTACTACCTCAGTCTGCCCATTAGTCTGAGGATGATAAGCTGAGCTGAAACTCAGATTAGTACGGAGCTTCTTACACAATGTCCTCCAAAAATGACCAACAAACCTGGTATCTATATCAGAAACAATGCTCTTAGGCAATCCATCTAATCTAACAATTTCTTTGAAAAACAAATTAGAAACATGAGTAGCATCACTGGTTTTATAACATGGAATAAAATGTGCCATCTTTGAAAATCTGTCAAAAACAAAAAAAATTGTATCATTCCCTCTCTGTGTCTTAGGAAATCCTAAAACAAAATCCATACTTACCATATCCCAAGGTCTGTCTGGAATAGGCAATGGAATGTACAAACCTGCATTGTGGCTTCTTCCCTTAGCATACTGACAAATTTTACAATTCTTCACATACTTTTCCACTTTAGATCTCATTTTTGGCCAATAATAAAAATGACTCAGCTGCTCATAAGTTTTATCAGTACGAAAATGTCCAGCAAGTCCACCACTATGCTTTTATCTGATGAGTATTTCTCTCATGGAACAATTTGGTATACACAATTTATTCCTCCTAAACAACAAACCCTATTGCAAGAAATAATCCAGCCACTGACTTCTATCTATCAAAACAAGATTCAAACATGCTTCAAATGCTTCCTTGAAATCCAAATCTATTTTATACAATTCTTTAAGAAAATCAAAACCTACCACTTCAATCTGACTTTCTTGGACAAGAATGTTCTTCCTACTCAAGGCATCAACTACATTGTTTGCCTGGCCACTTATGTGTTTTAAAACAAAGTTGAAACTTTGAAGATATTCAACCCATTTAGCATGTTTTTGATTTAACTTAGGCTGCTGCATAATGTATTTTAAAGCATGATTATCTGAATATAGCACAAATTCTTTAGACATTAAATAATTTCTCCACTTCTTCAATGATTGTACTATTGCATAAAACTCTTTGTCATAAGACGAGTATTTTCTCCTTGTTTCATTTAGCTTCTCATTGAAATATGCTACAGGCCTATCTTCTTGACTTAAGACAGCTCCAATAGCTTCTCCACTGGCTAATACAGGTTTCTCTGTTATTTTCTGTTTTAAAAACTGAAAATTATTTTCAGCTTCAGCAGTCCACTTGAATGGTTGTTTGTCTTTCTCTATAGTTTCAATGATAGTTGCATTAATCTTGCTAAAATTCCTTATGAATTTCTTGTAAAAACTAGCAATTCCATGGAAACTTCTTACCTCAAAGACACTTTTTGGGGAAGTCCACTCCACAATTTCTCTGACCTTTTCTGGATCCATCTTTAATCCCTCAGCAGAAACCACAAAACCCAGATACACCAGCTCTTCTTTCATGAATGAACACTTCTTCAAATTTATCAACAACTTCTCTTGATGTAATTTCTTCAAGACATAGTTAAGATGCCTTAAATGTTCTTCTTTTGTTTTGTTGTAAATTAGTATGTCATCCAGATATACTATTGCAAATTTACCAATAAATTCTCTTAACACTTCATTCATGAGCCTCATAAAAGTACTGGGTGCATTTGATAAGCCAAAAGGCATTACCAACCACTCATACAATCCCTCATTTGTCTTAAAGGCTGTTTTCCATTCATCACCTTCCCTTATCCTAATATGATGATACCCACTTTTAAAATCAAGTTTTGAAAAATATCTTTCTCCACTCAAACAGTCCATTAAATCTTCAATTCTGGGCAAAGGAAATCTATACGTTATTGTTATCTTGTTGACTGCTCTTGAATCAGTGCACATTCTCCAGCCTCCATCTTTCTTCGGGCTCAGCACTGTAGGTACTGCACAAGGAATCAAACTTTCTCGAACCAAACCTTTGTCAACCAATTCCTGTACTTGCTTTCTGATTTCTTCATTTTCTGCTGGAGTCATTCTGTAAGCTGCTTTGTTTGGCAGATTTGATCCTGGAATCAAATATATCTGATGGCTGATTTTTCTTACAGGTGGTAACTCATTAGTCAAATCATCCACAATTATATCACAATAATTGTCCAACATTTCTTGAATTTCAATTGGAAAATCAGATATTTTTATACAAGTAAGTACTACTTTAGGTTTGCAAATTAAAGAAAAATTTATCTCTTCTTCTTCAATCTGCTACAAGTATTCTTTTCCACTCAGCAATAAAGCCTTTGGATCAGACTTTTTGCTTGATGCTTCTCCTTCTTCCATTGGCAACAATTTTTGATACACACCATCCTTGAAGAATTTGTAAGTGTTTCGCTTACCATCATGTACTGCTCCTCTGTCATACTGCCAAGGTCTACCCAGCAGTATATGACATACATCCATAGGTATTACATCGCACATTATCTTATCTTTGTAGTTACCCATCTGCAACTCTATCTCACAATGTTCTTTCACAATCAGCTGATGACCCTTCTGAAGCCATGACACCTTGTAGGGTGTTGGATGTTCCCTTGTTTTCAACTTCAACTTTTTTATCACCTCTATAGAAACTAGGTTGTCTGTGCTACCACTATCAATGACTAATTGACAGCATTTCCCCTGAACTTTGCATACACTCCTGAACAAATTTTTTCTCTGTGCTGGTTCAGCAACTTCCTTTGCTTGCTTCAGCAAAACTTTGTTAACAACCAAAGATTATCCCTTGTCTGGCACAATTTCTCTTTCTGCTTCAGGCAACTTTGCTGCTTCTTCAGTTTGAGCAACAATTGCATTTCTCTGACTAGTACCCACATTCTCTTTCTCTGGGCACTCAAAGGCTCTATGTCCCAATTTGTTACATCGGTAACATCTTACCTCTCTTCCTCTGCTTCTGCCTCCTCTTCCTCTGTGGGAATTTCTTCTACCACTTGCATCACCATCCGTGTGTGCATGTTGAGGTGAGCTGCTGCTAGCTCCATCATTTGGTGCTGTAGATCTCCCTCTACCACCTTGACTGCCCTTTCCTCAGAAATTACCTCTTCCTTTGGTAGACTGCTTTCTCAGTAGTTTCTCTTCAGCTTTCAAGGTCATTTGATAAGCCTCTTCAACTAACTTAGGAGACAAAATACTAATTTCATCTTGGATCTCTAATTTGAGACCATTCACATACCTGGCAATCTTCTCTGTTGTATCCTGGATCTGTCTAGCTCTTATGCTCACTTTGTAGAATTCTTCTGTGTACTCTTTCACAGTCATTAGTCTTTGTCTAAGATTCTGCATTTGTCTAAACAATGTAAGCTGATAATAACTAGGCAAGAATTTACCTTTCAGTTTGGCCACCATTCTACTCCAACTTTTGATTGGTTGTTTGCCAGCTCTCCTTCTCTCTGCTTGCACTCCATCCCACCGAAGTTCTGCATGTCCCTTTAAATTTGTGACTGCAAATTTAACTCTTTTTTCTTAAGCCATATCTTCATAGTCAAAGCATTTATTCATCTCATTGATCCAGTCTATCAACTCTTCTAGATTCAATCCTCCTGCGAAAGCTGATGCTTCAAGTCTAGGCTGGGATGTAGATACTAAAACTATCTTAAAGAATCTCATCTCAGGAGTAAGCTCAACATCTCCTCCTTCTTCTTCTTCAGCTTCAGGTTCACTGACATCTTCAGGATCCCTTGGTTGCCTTACTTCAATTGCTTCCAATCTGGCTTGGATTTGCTGCATGGTCTCCAGTACTTGTGCATTAGCAACTGGCCTACCTCTTCTCCTACCAGTAGCACCTCTACCAATTCGGACAGCCATGCTGGATTTCTTCTTCTGACTCTGGGAAGTCTACCCAATCTCTGGTAAATGCTTTGAAGTCGGCTCTGATACCACTAATGATGGCGGTGTTTTGTCAACGTTAAGGAGAGCTTTTCAAATTTTCTCACAATGGTTTCTAACTCCGGAGGAGTCAGATTCAATTCTTCATACTCATTTTCATTCATCAAAATTTTGAAAAAAAATTGATTAATGAAATTAAAAATAATAACTTAAAAAAAATTCATTATATCATTGAGCTCCTCCCATTAAAACCATCCTCAAACTCCTTTAAAAAATCAACGCTTGGAAAAATAAATCAAAGGTTAACTTTCACCATATAATAATATTTCAATTCCTTTGAAATATTTATTAAACACTTTTTAACAAAATCGAACCTTTGAAATTAACTTCTTGCTTTAAAAACAAACCTTGCTTCACGTTGATTTATATGGAGCCCCCACATTCAATGTTTAACATTAATACTTCCAAAACCTGACATTTATCATTGAAACCAACGCTTGGTATTTCGGCTCACATAATCAAATTTTGATGAACAACTTTAAATGAATAAACGCTGGGCCATACCTCATTAAACTCCATGCAGCTTAACTAACAATCGCCCTTGGATCTTCCTTGCTTGAGATCGAACGCATATCGTGTTGAATTTATCACAAAGGGTTAACATCCCAACGCTACGCGAAATAGGCAGTTTTGGGCTGCTAACGTGTTGACATTCAATTGGATCGTGTGCATTTTTGGAAAACCGCTCCTCAGGTCCAGAGGCACGCGAAACTGGTGGTTTACCATCCAATACTGCTCTTCTAAACTTTCATTTTAGGATTTCTTTGAACACCATTTTCAACAGAAATTTAATTCGATTCTATTAGAATCCCATCGCCCTTCCAAAGCACACCTCTCTTCTGCGTCAAGCTTTGGATCGATTTCAATTTACTTGAAGTCAGGATTACTTCACTGTATAATTCAAACAACAACATTGGATTTCAACTGACATCCTTCTAAACGAATGATGCTTTCTGCACTTGGATAAACGTTGATAGCAATTATCTCTCAATGCTAACAGTTCTATGGTTCAACGCTGTTATTGGTGTTATTTTCCATCATTTTGCATCGATTCATGTGAATCGAACCAACCAAACCATCCACTATAGAAATCATTACTTGTCCATCTAAAAGCTTGAGAACGCTTTAATTATGGAGCTTCCCTTCATAAATTACGCAACAATTTAATCAAAGACTTCTAATTGAAATGCATTCATCGACAATCCTTCCTTTATAAACCCAGCAATCATATACAATTACAATTGATTTCCACAAGAATTTTGATTAAAACTACGGCCTTGTGAACAGAGTACACATTAATTAAAAGAATAGAGACTCTGTTTGAAATAATAAATAATCCCTTCAACGCTTTTCACTTTCTATGCAGAACCCCTATAATTGATCTTTCCACAGCATATAAATTCCAATAAATTCACGAAGGGGAATCCTCCAGGGATTGCCAGTATAAACAATAATTCCGAACCTTTGCAATCTTTATTAAATCAAAATCTTCACAAATAATTCCTCTCGGCCACACCCAATTTCTCCATTATAGAGTTTACAATTTATAATTTTATTACACAACAGAAATCTTCTCAATTAGGATCGAATTTCCTAAATTGAGAGAAAATCTTACTTGCCCAATATCCTCCTAAAATCTATCAACTACTACCAGATATGCTCAACAATTTAGCATTTATTAAAACTACTTATCTCTAAATATTCTCCTAATTTATTGCAGAAAATAATCATATTAATTTGTTTGAGGAATTCAATTCTCTCATTAAAATTTGACTTTCACCCATCAGTGGATGAATTTTAACTCAGCTAGCCACAACATGTGAACAAGCTTTCACATTGCTGGCTATAATCTAATGCCCCAACCGTAGCAGCTCTTGAGTGAATTAAAGCTTGCCGCCATCGTGTATACATGTAGCCAAACTCCATCTCCCTTAGAAATCATAAATCCTATTGGAGTTTACTTGTTTCAGTGATTTGCAGCAAGTGGAGGCTAGATCTGCTCAAATCTAGATTATACTAGTGCTTCTTCTTAGTGAGTGTGTCTTTTAACCTCCTGGAAGAGTGTATTAGCTGTTGAGCTTCAGATTTCAGATATTTTCATGTGGCCAAATCACTCCTCACCATATACAGTGTATTTAGCTTCAGAAACTGCGTCATTTTCTAGAGTGCTGCAGTAGCGGATTTTGATCCCTTGCTTGTGAGCTTTTTCCTTGGAGGAAGGGCTGACCCTTCTCTCGGAAAGATTTTTATCCTATTATTATTATTTCATTTGTATATTTCAGCTAAATTTATTAAGTGCTATAGTAAAATACATTTTTCATATCTATATCTGCAGATCTGCACGTCTATGCATTGTATCTCATGAAACCCTTGCCAATTTGTTCTCTTTGAAGTGTAAAGGATTTGGATCTCCATTTTTCTATATAATTTCATGTAATAAAAACCTGATCTGATGTTCATGACATATTTTGTCTAAACCCTTCAGAAAATCATGCTGCGTAAGCTTTAGTTAATTTCTGTTGAGTCAAGTCATGGGGATTGGGCGTTTTCTAGCCATATTGGGCGTGGGAGACCTGTTTAACATATCTAGAATGATTTTATTTGGCTGAAATTTGATATATGAGTCCCATATAACATATTATAAGGGATCCAACCGTCATTTTAATTTTTTTTAATGCATATCTTTGAAATTAACCTTTTTAGGGCTTAATTTGTTGCTTTTCCCCACTTTTTAGATCCCAGAATGAAGTGCAAGTTTCTGATGTGACATAAACTGATGGTAATGTGTTTATTGACACATTTAATAAGTGAATAGAGTGATTCTACTCCAACATGTTTTTATATATTGCTGCAGTCCCATTATTGGGCATTTTCCAACCATTCTAGGTGTGAGAGATTTGTTTATCTCACCTAGCTTGCTTGGTTTATGATTTCATCTTGGATTTGGATCTTATATTATCATATCTAAGAGATATAAGGGATAATATTGTTTTCTGTAGCATACATTCCTGAAAAATGCGTTTTTCAGGTATGCCTTGCTAGTAATCCCAATTTGGGGATATTACAATGTGGGTCAGGATTCTCAATTGATAACAATGAACAGAAGAAAACATCCCTTTGCATACGATGTATTTTTGGACTTAGGCAATAACCTACTACCACTCAGCTTTAAAACAAGAAATGTGAGAAGTTGAAATCCATTTCATATTAGCATATTCGGGCTTAAGGTAAGAACTTACTTCTTCATGCAACTCTTTGCTTTTAAACAATCGTTCACTGGTTGCCAAAGTCTGGGTTGCACGAGCTATGATAGCCTCGGAAATTTTGAATGTTTTTCTGCCTAACCTGACCTTTTTGCAATCAAAAGACTCAACGAAATCTTGAGCTAATGCCACATTCTCCCCACAGGAATTTTGTGGGAATTTATACCAAGCTACAAATTTGAATTTTGATTTTGTCCTTGCATCCATAAATCTTGTGTTAGCAGGCTCTGGCCTATTTTCCTTTCCTCCTTTCCCCATTTTACGACAGTTAAACTAATCACGATTATAGCTATTGAAATCTAGTTACAATGTCGTCCAAAAAACCTGAGACTCCTTGCTTTGAAACCTGAGATGCTTGTTGGAGGATTGGTTTTAGTTTCCCTGTATCATACACAAAGGCCTCAGGTTGAGTGATCACTGAGCTCTCTTCTCTAATTTTGTGCCTGCAATTACGACGAGGAGTAATGACACATTTTTGAAATGATCAGAAGCCAGCACCAAGTCATCCCACTAAGCTTCACACTTCCACCTTATAATTACATGTGCTTTCTTCATACCATGCTTTCTTCCTTGTATAAATCTTAATGCAACATGAAACTACCTTTTAACATGCATTACCCATGAAACCATGGTTCTTGGGCCCCATAACGAGTTGACCAATGGGAACTAACCACACATAGCAACTTTTCGTTTTATCGCAAATTGGTCGTCCGCAAGTTTAATTCTACACTAATAACGACTAAACCATAAACTATGCAAAGTGTGATATGCACTGGTGCGTGATGCCGACAGGTTCTCTTCACCTCATCGCATCACAAATCAGTTAACATACCATATGATTGCCTTAAAGGTAAACTTTAAAAATTGCAATTTGCAAAATCGCTCCATCTGCACTTTAATCTCCACCGTTGGTCTGTGCCCTAGACCTGACGGTCATCCTTGATTGCCCCTTAGTCACATGGAATTGCAAATAAATTAACTTATGAAGATATTTCCTTAAAGGTAAATGTTAAAAACTGCGATTTGCATTGCCACTCCGTTTGTGCTTTAATCTTAGCCATCGGTTTCTTCCATTTTGGATATGCAAATTGATCATGGCCATCTGATCATCCCGCACGTGGTTCTTCTCCGTCACTTCATTTCTTATTCTAATTCCTGCTGAGCTTCCTTTAAACATTCTCTCTTTCTCTTCTCCGAATCTCCCTGTCTGTTGTTCAATCTGTTTTCTTCATGTTGCGCTTTGCTTTAAAAGAACTCTGGCTGCAATACAGTTCACGAAGCCTTAATTTGTTTGCTTTGAAAACTGATTACCTGTTTACCTGTAGCCTATTTATTGAGATAACCAAAATCTCAGTGAAATAGATATGCTTTTTTTTACTGTTTTGAAAATGAATTTGCAACAAAGGTAGTTATTTTTCCAGACCATATGACTGCAACTTTATTACCAAAGAAAGGAATAACCTTCAACACTAACATAAGTCAAAATAGAGATTTTAACTTATTTTATGACTCTAAAACAATATGACACCTATCCAGTTAAAAATACCTTGATGTTGGGACTCTTTTAACTTTTATTGGAAATGACTAAAACCTTGGACATGGACTAGAACACAATAAAAATTTGAAAACAATGATACAATGGCGATTACACCATTAACATTTTCAGTGCTAACAGTGGCTCCTATTGTGGATGAATTCCTCCCTGTGAAGCTTCAAGGAATGTAGACTCAGTACCACAAGAACTCTTGAAACTCAGAAGACTTTTTGAAAATAAATACTAGGATTGACCATTGACATACTGGACTCAAGACAAACCATATATACAGACATAAGTACCATTGGGCATGGAGTTTATTGACACATCACACTGGATATTTACAATGGATTGACTCAATTGACTTAGTAAATAAAGAACTTTTTAAGAAAATGACCATTGACTGGGCCTCTAGTCAGCTGATCACCATCCAGATGTTTGAGCAGAAAAGTATTATTATCCAAAACATTAGCAATTATAAATGGCCCAAACCACGTATTTTCAAACTTATCATGCTTTCCATGATCTTCTCTCCTAGCATACCAATGCAGCACCAAATTATTATCCTGAAACAACTGTTGATTTTATATTTTATAAAAAATAGATTTGACTTTAGCTTGATACTTATGAACTTTTTCCATCAATGATTATTTGATTTGGTGTGCATCTATCGACTGTATCATTCTCCTTTAGACTGGGTTTTCATGATCAAATTCATCTTGTAAGAACTTCATCAAAGGAAGAGCTAATTGCAAAGGCATTACAACATTTTTACTATATGTAAGCTGAAATGGAGACATTCTAATTGATTTTTTACCACTTATTATATCTACCCACAGAGCATGTATCAGTTGAGTGCCCCAATTCCTCTTATTTTCAGGCAAAATTTTCTTAATAATCCTCACAAAAATTTTATTGGATGACTCAGCCAATCCATCTCCTTGAGGGTAATAAGTCGTGGAATGAGTCAATTCAATCCCATATTGCTGACAAAAGTTGTACATCTTAGCAGACTTAAAGGCCATTGCATTATCAGTTATTAATTTCTGTCAACAACCAAATCTTGACATAATATTTTCCAACAGAAATTTGATAATTACTGTATTAGTAGCATTCATGGCTAGTACCGGTTCAATTCATTTAGTGAAATAGTATGTAGTTTTAAGAATCCATCTATGCTATCTTGATGAAGTTGGATGAATTTCACCGATGAATTCTAGCCCCCATTGCTAGAAAGGAACATCTGCTGAAATAGGGATGAGGGGTAATGGTATAAATTTCTGTATACCGAAAAATTTCTGACATTTGACACAACTCCTAACTTTGGAAAAGACATCAGAGAAAAGAGTTGGCCAATAATAGCCAACTCTTAAGATTTTGTTTGAAATTTCTCTCCAATACAAATGCCCTCCACACACTCCTACATGTATCTCTGTCATAATCTCATGGGATTCTGATTCATCTACACATCTTAACAAGACTCCAAGAGGATCCTTCCACTAAATTTTGACTTCCAAAATGCAATACTTCACAGCTATTAATTTAAAAGCTCTTCTTTTAGATCTCTCCATTTCAGGTGGACAGTTGAAATTTAACAAGAAGTAAACTATATCCTTGAGCCAATATGAATTAAATATTTCAGGATAATTAGAAATACCTTCTCCATCTTCTCCTTTAGCTGTATCCGCATTCATATTTAAAGCTTTTAAATTAGATTCAACCATCAATCAAGCTAAGCCCTGACCCTTTATCAATTTAGTTGGTTTGATTTCAACATCAAATTCCAGAATCTTCGTCAACGATCGTCCCCTCCATCCATCTGTATCTAGCTGCAACAACACATCTTTCACAGTGATATCAGGCACAAAAGCAATTATTTTTGAATGCAACACATAAAATTGAAAATACTTCAAAGCCTTAACTAGTGCATATGCTTGTTTTTTAGTCAATTTTTACTTTAATTCGACATCCCTTAAAGAAAGAATGAAAAATGAAAATGGATTCTCTAAACCCTCCTTGTTATTCTGTAATAAGACAACTGCAATTGTTTCTTCTGAACCATATGAAAAAATCATAAAATCCATTTAAAAGTCAGGACTAATCAAAACTAGAACTTAAGTCAAGGAAGATTTAATTGCTGAAAAATAATTCTTTGCTTCATCTCTCCACTTAAATTCCGCATCTTTTTTCATCAAGGCATTTATATGTTTGATTATCTCTGCAAATTTAGGAACAAAATGCCTCGGAAAATTGATTTTACCTAAAAATTATTGCAATTCCTTTTTATTTCTTGGCAAACAAATCTTCTGAATAACTTCTACTCTTCATGGATCAACACATATGCCGCTTTCTGTTACAATATGTCCCAACAACTTACCTTCTTGGACAACAAAAGATTATTTTTTTGGGTTTAAGGAGAAACCAAACTTTCTACATTTGTCAAAAACTTGTTTCAAATGTTTCGCTTTATCAGATTTTGAATATACTATGATGTCATCCAAATTGATGACCACAAATATGTCATTTTCTCCCGCAAAGGCAATATCCATTACTCGCTAAAAGGTTGCGCCTGCATTCATCAGACCAAATGGAATTTTGTTGTACATGAATGTGCCCCAAGGTGTGACAAATGTTGTCTTTTCTTTGTCTTGCCTATCAACTGAAATCTGATTATAGTGTGAAAAGCCATCAATCATTGGCAGTCTTTTGGATCCTACAACCTTCTGCAAGATATAATCCATCTTGGGTAGTGGATAGTTATCTTTCAAGGAGCACTGGTTTATGTTGCGAAAATAAACACAAATCGTTATCTCTCCATTATTTTTCCGAACTAAGACTATATTAGCTACCCAGATAGAAAATCTCAAAGGCATAATTATCTTTGCTTCCCATAATTTTTTTATTTCTTTCTCAATGATTGGGAGCAGCATGGGATTGATGTGTTTGATTTTTTGTGCTACAGGCTTTGCATCTGTTTTCAAAGGAACCTTGTGCTCCATTATGCTCCTATCATAAATTTTCAACTCACTATAAGAAAATGAAAAAATATCAGCAAATTCCTTCAAGAGTTTGATATATTTTGTTCTGGTTTCCAGAGCAAGGAATTTGGACACTTTTAACTAATCTTGGCTGGTATTTTGTACCAATGTTACATTTTATTGTACTCTCTCCATCAAATTATCTTTTAGGCTTGAGAAAAACATCATTATTATCAAACAATATTTCTAAAGGAACTAAACCCTTAGGAATAAAGTTAGTTTTCAATTCTATAATGGCTTTCCTAGCCATAGTTTTCTTAAAAGGGTTGTTATTTTAGTTTTCAACAATCTCCTGCTCATCATCAATTTGTATGTCTGCAAACTCTTGTACACACTCTAAAAATTTTGGAATCTCCCCGTCATCCTCAAATATTTGCCAGTGCTTGATGCTATCAGGAATTGAAGGTCTGTTTTTTATTTGAACATCATAGGTTGCTTTCACATCTAGAGGAACTTTGAAATTACTAGCAGCAATTTCTAGTGCAATTTGATTTTATTCTCTAGTGACAAAATTTATATTAAATGATGAAAAATAATGCTCTATCAAATCTCAGACTTCATTCTTATAATTCTTCAATTTGGAATTTTTCACTTGGTAATTGTTTCTCACCTACTTAATCACCAACTCTAAATCACCAAAGGAAAGTAGATG
Organism: Pinus albicaulis; assembly: GCA_034641835.2. Classification (NCBI taxonomy): domain Eukaryota; kingdom Viridiplantae; phylum Streptophyta; class Pinopsida; order Pinales; family Pinaceae; genus Pinus; species Pinus albicaulis. The sequence continues at coordinate 16,166,463 of CM076574.1, forward strand.
TTCTGATCCCAAATCTTTCACTGCCTTCATACCCAACATAGGTGCATCATAATTAGTAGTGTTGCTAGTGGTAGCAAATTGCAGTTTGTAAGATATGGGCACCTTCTACTGAGTAGGAGAAATGATTATTATGCCGAATCCCGATCCTTCTCTTAAAGAGGATCCGTCAAAGTAAAATTTCCAGATCTATCCTCCTTCTTAATGCTACTCATTTTCACCTTGAAAGTGTTGTTTTTCACTTAATTCGGGCTAGAAATCATTATCATCAACAACAACGTGCAGAATTGATGACCCCAATTCTTTTTCCTTAGAATATATGGGATGGTTTGATGGATTGTACTGATCACTAATGATGTAGGACATTTGAGTTTCCCTATACAACCTTCTAAATTCCCCTCCAAATACTAGGATGGTAGCATACGACATGCCCATCTGAAGGGTACCTCCCAATTTCTTACATCAAGATATGGAAATTAACACCCCAAATCTCGAAGGAATGTCCACAAACATAATCTCCATCACCAAGCTCTTCATAGGTGGCTGGGTAAGGGAAACAAACAAATCCTTAATCACTCCTAGACACTTGAATTTTTTGGAGTCAAAGGTGTAAAGGTCATGGTATTGCTTGGTGATCTCTAATACCAATTCATCCATCACTTTCTTTTGCATAAGATTGTGGGAAGCTCCATAATCTAACAGAGAATTATGTATCATTTTTTCGTGTATGTTAAGTGATAGGTAGAAAGGCCATGAGTTATCATCATTTTGGTATTGAACATGAAAGCCTAGATAAATAGTGGGATGCTCATCCTCAAGGTTGAATTAATTAGGAGTGAGAGGAGGCTGCAACAGAATCTTAAAAGACTCTTTATCTACTGTATTTTTCAATAATTCCAGGAGTGGAACTAGAATTTTGATTTTATTCAATTCATATTTGAAACTAAAATAAATTGGAATTAATTCCTTATTTTTTGCAGTAATTTTGAACATTGGAGTATAATTTTGAGGTGGAGGAACCTCACTGACCTTGGCCTTCTGTTTCGTAGCTCGTTTTCCTAAATCTGTTTTTTTTTTTTAGAATGCTAAACATGACATTTTGATCTCAAAGGGTAATTTATGTTTTGAACTTCTTGTTGTTTTTTATCATTTTGTGCATAAATTTGAACATTCATATCATCAGAAAACAAACAAATTCTTGATCTATCTTCATATTCCTGCAATGTCAAACATGTTTACTATGAAGTTTCACCCACATGGTTTATTTCTTCATTTTCTTCCTCATTTCCTTGTTGTTCTTCTTCAGTAAAATTATTCAAAGGAGGCTGAACATTTTTATCATCAAAATTCCTCCTTGGGCATTGTAGGATTTGTTGAGGCTGAAAAGGTGTCCTGAAGGAAGCCTAATTTCTATTATCTTTGTTTTGATTGGATCTAACAGTTGGTTTATTTTCTACCTCTATTTTTTGACATATTAGAGGAAATTTCCTTGATCAAATTGGACATTTGATCGATATTTTCTTGTATTGAAAGTGACTTCGAAGAAGAAGGCTTTTCTTCTTTCATCTCTTTTTGTCTTTTGCTGCCTTTTCTTCCTCCATTTTTAATTTCTTAGAAGCCATGAGATTAGACTATGCTCCAATTGTAGCCTCTTGCATAGTTGTTAGTGTATGTGCCTTTTCAACACTCAACCATGAGGAAAACTAAGAATCTAAAGCATTTTCAAAATTTATCATAGTTGTGGTTTCAGTGGGTTTAATCTCTTCAGGAATTTTCTGATAAATCTTATTAAACCTATTAGTAAAATGAGCTAAAGACTAATCTGCCTTCTTCTTCAGAGTTTCAAATTCAGTAATATAATAAACATAGTCTTTCCTACCATCCATATGTTTCAAAAATATCTCTTCTAACTTATCAATTCCTGTTATTGAATTTAGAGAGAAACTTCTAAAAAAATTTCGAGCTTCACCATCCAAGCTCTGAACAAACAGTCTTGTCCAGACATCTTCATGTTCAAGATTTTTATTGTTAGCATGACTATATAAAGCCACTAAATGTTCCTCAACAGAAACTCCTCCTCCCTCCCTAGTGTATTTTGGAAGATATTTCAAGTAATCTCCTTCGGGAAATGCATGCAAGGATTGAGGGAGGACAAGTGGGACATATCTCGCAACCACTATCTTCTACATCCTTGTAAGGGAAAGTTGGGCCATATTTTTTTGATGTACAACTGATGTAGATGTTTGAGAAATAGGAATTACAATTAGTGAATTCTGATTCTGATTTATGATAGAAAAAAATTGGGGGTCTTGAGATGATTTTTTAGGCTTCAGAACTGATAAGAGTGGGTTTTCAAAAATATGAACATAGGATGTCTTGACTTCTCATTCAGTAGAAGAATCAGAATCTAATTTTTTCTCTTGAGGGGATGAATTTAAATCAGCCTTATTTTTCTAAACAAGGAAATTAGATAAGTTAAAAGTAAGACCTTCTCGTACAGACTCTTTAAAAGTATGAGAGGAAGCTGACCCAACAACTGGATTTGGAGAAAAGGGAAAATACTCTTGCTGAAGGTGAATAAGGGAATGGTATTCAAGATGAGTCTGAAGGAAATTTAAAATAGTCTTAAAGTATTCTTCAGTCAAAATATCCTTATAAAAGAAAGGTGCAATCGCCAATACTTGTTCTAATTCCCCTTCAGTCAACACAAATTTTTCTGATTTCTTTTCAACACTTAGAAATTCAGTTTCTTCCTCTTTGACTAGAACAATACTTATTTCAGGTTTAATAGGTGATGAGCAAGAAAAAATTTAATTTGAGACTAGGTTAACAATATCCACTTTATTTTGTAGAGGGGTAGCTTCAACTTGAGATTTTTCAGCATAATATTTTGAAACTAAAACCTCTTTAGATTCTAAAGTATATAGGGGTACCTTTTTCTTTGGAACGTACCTTTTTTGTAACTTCTTCACTGACTGAGATGTGGCTTCAACTGATCTCTATTTTCCTTTAGCATTTTTGATGATTTTCTCTGGGTCAGTAAGTGGAGTCACAATTGGAGATCTCTGATTCCTCCTTGTAGAAGGAGGTATTGAAACCCCTCTTCCTCTTTGTGGAGTTGCCGGGTGAACAAATTTGCAGTGTTATTTAGGTCACCAATTCTTGTTCACCATCAAGGACTTATTATCAACAATTCATAACAATAGACTCGGGACAATACTTCGTTACAAGGCCTTCATCTCCTGATAGACGTATGAAAAGATGTTGCCGTTGGAATCAACACTTGGACTACAACAAGTGCATGACCAGACACATTTTAAACTCTAAGGAAATTTTAATTTTTTGTTTTATGGGATTTTAAGATGGTATAAAATCTAATTCACTAAAGAGAGATTTCGCTCAAATCTACAGTTCTACAGAAGAGGGTATTGGAATCTGATGTGGTAGCAAGGTGCAAGTTGTAGACTATGAGGAGAGGAAATTGTGAGATGAGAGAAGAATCAAGAGGTTTGTACAACAAATATCTACTAAATTTAGTAGAAAATCACAAAAGAAGCAGTTTGACAATAGTCCATTGAGAGAAATTTATTTCTAGTCTCACAAGATTCTCACTGAAATATCATGAAGAATAACTATCATAAGTGATTCTCTTCCACTGTTATAACATATATTTCATCAAGAATTCTCACTGTGTGAGACTAACAGGAACTGATATTAAAAGACATAGAATGCTTAAGAGACTAAAAAAAATACATAACAATATGATGGTTTGCAAACTGGAACTGGAAGAAATGAGATATGGAAACACAAGTAAAGTAGACAATACACACAACAAATTGGTAATAATTCCTCAATAGTATAATTCCATTTCATTCACAAAAAATATTACAGATCATATAAGTCAAAATTATATAGCCACCAACCAACCTTGACTTCATATCAGTTTGGCATATATATACGAAATATGATATTTCCATCTTCCACAGAAAAAAGTGAATCTGTTTCAAAAGTCATTACAACCTCGTGCAAGAGGTGAGGCTTATCCCTTAATATTAATTACAAAGTGCTACATTAAAAAAAATATAAACATCATGAAGGCATCATAAAGGCTTTCACTAAAAAATGGTTGTGTGGGGTGGAAGCCTATTCGAAGACCAGTCTTCTGTTTTAGTACAACCAATCTTCAACAAAAAGTGTAAAAACAATGGGAATGACACGTGGTTGTCTCCTATTAAATGTGCAAAAAAAAAAACACGATATTTCGAAGAAGGTTGGATATAACACACCCTAAAACATCCATTTCAACTAAATAACCTCTCCACTTCATATGTTTAATGTCACCATCATGATTCAAAACCAAAAGTAGCCCATTTCCATCACATGCTCGTATTTCAAAATAATTGCTACCTTCGCAGAAAAGGTAGAAATATCTGGAAAACATGTAACATTTACCCAAAAAAAAATCTCCAAGTTAGCACCATTCTTCATTCATCAAAGGTCCAAAATAGAAGCAAAGGTACTTATGGCTTTTGCTTTAGTTACCCTTTTATCACACTTGTTTTTCTATGCTTGGCTCTTTGACTGAGCTTTCTTCTTCCTTTCAATTTGGTATTTTGGGCTTTCTCCAATGTTGATAATTTCATCCCTTATTTTACAATTGGAAATCAGTTTGATTTTTAGCCTGAACTTTTTTATTGGTTTAGTATGATTTATTTTGACATAGGGATTAGGGATGAATTTGGACCTCTTTCCTCCATGTATAAATTTACTAGATTATGCCTCTTCATCTTTTGATTCTGTGTAATCAGGATCACTACTATCTTGAAATGAGGAATAGGAATGTATCTCATTTTTATTCCTCTTCTTGATCAAAGAACAAATGGAGGATACTAATTTAGCCAAGGTAGGCCCGTCTTCTATGGTAGGCTTTGTCATTTTCTGTTTGCCTTTCTTGAGAGAAAGAAAAACTTGTGAGAGGGTGGACTCAGTGAGAGATGTGCCACTGTTTGGCTGCATTTGATGAGATGACTCATGAATATAGCTTGAAATTTTCATACCAGGGTTGACTTCCACTAGTGAGAAAGCAGGCTTAGGTGCAAGAAGACTAGGGTTGACTTCCACTGCTTCTTCTGCCATGACAAGTTTCTTCTTAAGTTGGATTCTTGAACAGGATGAAATTTATTCTTTATTATTTGGCATAGGATTCTTATAGAAGATGGTGAACTATGTGAAATAGGGGTAGCCCTGGTTTTCTCATGGATGTATTTCTTCTTTGGCCTCCCTACCTTTCTTCTGGAATTAATACTGCCAAACCCTTCATTTCTTAAAAACATATCCCAAGTAATTTTCTTCTTTTTGAGATGATATACAACTAAAATTTTAATCAACTCTCTGTGATACAAATTATGCAAGGGGTATTTTGGAATTTTCTATAGCTTGAGGGACATTTTAAGCAGAGACTTATACAAAAAATAGGGTAGGTTCATAGGTTTCTCTCCTGAAATGTGGGTCAGGAATCTCAACTGATAACGATGAACATAAGAAAACCTCCCTTCCCATGTGATGTATTTCTAGACTGAGGTAATAACATTTTTCCACTAAGCTTTAAAACAAGAAATGTGAGCACTTGAATTCCATTTCATATTAGCATATTCAGGCTTAACGTAAGAACTTACTTATTCAGGTAGTGCTTTTATTTTAAACCAACGTTCACTGGTTGCAGAAGAATGGGTTTCATGTGATATGATAGCCTTATAAATGCTAAATTTTTTGTTGCCTAACTTGTCCTTTTCGCCAATGAAAGACTCAACGAAAGCTTGAGCCAGTGCCAGGTACTCCTAGAAAACTTCTGGAGGAGTTTATACCAACCTGCAGATTTGAATTGTTATTTTTCCCTTGCATATAGAAATACTGTGTTAGCAGGCTGTGACCTATTTACCTTTCCTCCTTTCCCCATTTTCTGGCAGCTAAAATTCTCACAAATACAACTGTTGAACTCTAGTTGCAATGTCGTCCATGAAACCTGAGACTGCTTGCTTTGAAACCAGAGACTGCTTGCTGGAGGATTGGTTTTTGTTTACCTTTATCATACATAGAGGCCTCAGGTTGAGTGATCATTGAGATATCTTCTCTAATTTTTTTCCTGCAATTACGATAAGAAGAAATGACATGTTTTTGAAATGATTCAAAAGCCAGCGCCAAGTCATCCCATTCAGCTTCACGCTTCCACCTTATCATTACATGTGCTTTCTTCGTACCATGCTTTCTTCCTTGCATAAATCTTAATGTGGTACGAAACTACCTTTTAACATGCATTACACACGAAACTATGGTTCTGGGCCCCACAACCAGTTGATCAATGGGAAGTAATCCCACATCACAACTTTCCATTTTATCGCAAATCAGTCGCCCGCAAGTTTAACTCTACACTAGTAATGGCTAAACCATAAACTATGTGAAGTGCGATATGCACTGGTGCACTACGGTGACACATGCCCTTCACCTCATCACATAAAAAATTAGTTAACATACCATGCGATTTACTTAAAGGTAAACTTTAAAAACTGCGATTTGTGAAATCACTCCATATGCGCTTTAATCTCCACCATTGATCTGCGTCCAAGTTCTGACGGTGTTTCTTGCTTGCCCCTTAGTTTTATTGCATTGAAAATAAATTAACATATGACATGATTGCCTTAAATGTAAACTTTAAAAACTGTTTTTCGTGATGTCGCTCCAATTACGCTTTAATATCAGCCATCAGTTTCTTCCCTTTCAGATTTGAGATTGGATCATGGCCATCCGCTCATCCCGCACACGGTTCTTCTCTGTCACTTTCTTCCTTTAAACATTCTCTGCTACTCTTCTCTGAATCTCCCTCTCTATTGGTCAATTTGTTTTCTTCATGTCGCTCTTTTATTTTAAAGGAATCTGGTTGCAATACCATCCACAAAACCTTAATTTTTCTACTTTGAAAATTCATTACCTGTTTACGTGTAGCCTCTTTATTGAGACAACCAAAATCTCAGGGAAATAGCTGCACTTTTCATTGTGTGGAATATATGACTTCCATTTCTGAGAAATAGTTGCCTTTTACAACATTATTGTTTTGACTATGAATTTGCAACAAAGGTAGCTATTATTCTAGACCAGATGACTGCAACTTTATTACCAAAGCAACATCTAACCATTAACACTAACATAAGTCAAAATAAACATTTTAGCTTATTTTATGAATCTAAATCACTATGACACCTATTCACTTAAAAATACCTTGATGTTGGGAATCTTTTAACTTTTATTGGAAATTAATAAAAAATTTGGACATGGATTAGGACACGATAAAAATTTGAAAACAGTGATACAATGGCTATTACACTATTAACATTTTCAGTGTTAACACAATGTTTGAGTGAGAAAAAATGGTGGGGGTCCAAGTGGAATAGGTGGGTGGCCACCAATATCCACCTGGATCATTACTCCCACCTTAGGAAGCAATGGTCCCCATTACGTTGAGTTCCTCCATTGGTGGTGGCTTGTTCCATGCAGTTTGCATTTAATTTTTTTTGTGTAAGTGGTTCTTCCATGTTGGATATGTCCAGTAGATGTGGAAGGTATGGTCGAAGGCATTCCACATTAAACATTGGATGTAGACGAAGGAATGGTGGAATACTAAGCTCAAAGGCATTGTCCCCTACAACCTTGGTGATGGTGTATAGCCCATATCAGAGTGGGCGAAGCTTGTAGTGGGGTCCAATGAGGTGCTCCTTCTAAAAATGTAGCCACAATTTGTTTCCCACCTCGAAGTGGTATGGCACCTGATGTTGATCATGTTGTTTCTTGTACTTAGCATTCGCTCTGTCTAATATGTCATGAACCTATTGCTAGATGTGTTGAATGCGCTCAATAAATTTGTTCGCCTCAATAAATTTGTTCACCTTATTAGCTTCAGATAGGACATGAACCTAATGTGCCTGAGTAGCCGCAAATGGCATGGCTATGTCAATTGGACATAGTGGCTAGAATCCCAAGCCCACCTGAAAGGGGTTGTGGCTAGTTGAGTTGTGGAGAGCCCATTTATAGCTGTGTTTCACATAGGGGAGGCTCTCATCCAATGTTCATGGATTTTTTGAGTTCTACATGCCCAGAATGTGTACGATCATCCTGTTGATGAACTATATCTTCCCATCAATTTAGGGATGGAAAGTTGTGGACATTGTGAGCTTCGTGTCGAGCGTCAACTAGAGGCCGGACCAAGATGTACTGAGGAACCCAATGTACCTAACTGAGATGATAGACTATGGAATACCAAAATATACCCACACTCCTTTAAAAAATAATTTAGTAGTGGATTCTACTGTGATATTATTCTTACAGGCCATCATAATGGCCATATTTGATAATCTATTGATGACCACAAAAACAAATTTTTTTCCATCCTTAGTAGAAGGAAGGCCCGACATGTAATCCATGGAGATGGATTCCCAAGGTCGATTAGGGGTAGGTAGTGGAGTATAGAGGCCTTTCTTCTTGATGTTCAGTTTGTAAATGGCACAGGATGTACAAGAGCTAATGTACTTACCAATATCCTGTTGAAGGTTCGACCAATAAAAATACTTCTACAGTACTGCAATTGTTTTCTCAACCCATAAATTCCCAAGGACTCGACCGTGGTGTGCTTCTCAAATCATCTTGGCACACTCACTTGAACTAAAATAAAGGTTTCCTAGGTAAAATAGCAGGGCATCTTGGAAGTGAAAATATAGAACTTGCTTACACTCAAATTCTGGATCGCTTTTGTAGAGAAGTGGTCAATCCAAAGTCTCATGTCAATAAGATTTGATCACAGTGATTAGCGCCATGATCGTTGGTCATATAAGGGAGTCTACAAAATTATTGGTGTTCGCTTTTATGTACTTTATGTTCAAATAAAATTGTTATAGGGATGTGGACCACTTCCGATGGCGATCATTTTTCAACTTCACTTATGTCTGCATGAACTGCAGGGGTTAGTGGTCTGTGTGGATGACCATTTCCTTCCCCAAAATGTAATGCTTCAATTGTCGGCAAGCTTGTACAATGGAATACATCTTTTTTTCATAAGTTGGATACTTCCGGATTGTGTCAGAAAGTGTCTCACTATGATATGCCAGTGGAATACCTTGTTGAGTAAGAAATTCCCCAATAGAATAGTAGAGGGATCTTTCTCTATCTTAAATGACCATTGAAAGTCTAGTAATGTGAGTATTGTTGCAGAACAAAGGCCATTTTTTAAATCTATTAACTCCTTATGTTGATATTTAGACAAAAATATTTTTTCTTTCACTCCTCCCGTGGTGACTTGACTGAAGGGCCAAGTGATATGAGAGAATTCCAACACGAACTTGTAGTAGAAATTGGCAAGACCCAAAAATCCACGTAGCTCTATTAGAGTGAATGGGGCTAGCCAATCTCGAATGACTTGGATCTTCGCTGGATCCACATGCACCCTCGCACATAAATAATGTATCTTGGATCCTCAACCTGGGTCATACCAAAAGTGCACTTCTCCAAATTGGCACACAACTTGTATTTCCGAAGAATTTGGAGGACCTCTTAGATGTCGTGGAGGTGCTCTTCCTAAGTTTGGTTGAATATCAATATGTTATCCAAGTACACCACTACAAATGAGTTGGTGAATGACTGCAAGATATCATCCATCAGCCTCATGAAGGTTTCAGGAGCATTCGTCAACCCGATAGGCATGACCAACCATTCAAAAAGGCTCTACCTAGATTTGAAGGTAGTCTTCCACACATCAAAGCATCCCATTGGTACCTGGTGATACCCAGACTTCAAGTTGATCTTGCTAAAATAATTTGACCCCTTAAATTTGTGCGGAAGGTCATCAATCCATGGGATCTGGTACCTATTCCAAAAATTGATATTTTTTAGAATTTTATATTCAATAGAGAGTCTCCAAGTCCCATCCTCTTCTTATGCACCAACACTATTGAGCTCCCAGACTGTGATGAAGTCGACAGGATGTGACCTTTCTGCAACAACTCCTAGATTTACCTCCTAGTTAATTTTTCTCCATAATAGAGCACTGATAGATTGGTCCATTGGGAAATGATGTAGCTGGGGTTATATCGATGGAGTGATTGACCTGATAGTGCAAGTGCACCCCTACGGGTGAGGTGAATATGTCCCTGTACTCCTCCATGACCATGTCCATCTGTTGTTGCCATGCAGAGGAGCCCTGTCTGGAGGTCATGGTCATAATGTTTTTCTTTCCCCGAGGGCAGGTCATGAAGAAAAAAAATTTATTGGTTTTGTAAATGAGATTTCTTCATTATTTTACAGTAACCAAATAGATGGCGGGAGTCGATGCTACCTCTTGTATCCTTTACAACTTATTTCCCAAAGTAACAATAACAACACAAGGCTTGGACTCATACACAAAATGATGCTTCCACAAGTATGGTTGGCCTAATAATACATCAAAAACATCAAGAGATGTAATGTCACATAATATCTCATGTGTGAAGGGCTTGATGCTGTAGGGAAGGCGACACTACTGGCTAACGTGGGGATCCTGTCCTTAGTGAATCCAATTAATTGTGTACAGTTATGGGTGTGTTGTGGTCGGCAAGCCCAATTAATTTATAACATCTACAAAGATGAGTTTGTTTTAGATCTTGCTATCGATATTGAATTACAGTGAGGACCCTTTAACCACATTTAGGAATGGAATAGGTCCTTCCCCTCCTCTAGATATTTTGTTTCCTCCTTCTCGATCTTCATGGTGGCAATGGTGTCATTGGACTACACATAGATAATATTCTTCCCTTTGTCACTCCCCATGTGAGGTTCTAATTTAGAGTTGGAGTATGCATCTAATTCAGAATCCTTCATATTTACCACTAGTGACTACTTGGCCCAACACTCACTTGTGTTGTGGGAGGAGCTCTTATGGAAGTCACACAAATTTCCCATGTCCTTCTTTCACTTCACAATGTTTTTATTTGCTTGCATCTTTGGTGGGTTGTCCTAGGCTTCCCTGTGTTGGATTTTTCCTTTTTTATGTGGTTTGGGGGCACCTTTCCCTTGCTTCTGATTCACATATCCAAAGTCTCACTTCTTCTACTTGAACTTCTGCTCAATCTTGGCAGCATAGAGGTATGCTACAGTAAGAGAGGAGATGTCGAGGAACTCCATTTCCTCCTAAATGTATCTGTGTAGAAAACTACAATACTTTAACAAAAAATGTTTCTATGAATATTCAATACACAACTTTTTGCACACGGTATAGAATAGATTCGTCATTTCATGCACACCTTGATCCCTTTGCTGTTGTAGCATAGTTAATTTTATGTACTTCTCCTCATAGTTCCCCACAGGATAATATTGTTCCTTGATGGCATATTATAAATAATCTGAAGTAGTTGCGGCTGAGAATAGAGATGGTTCCCTTTCATCATTTTTCTCACAGTGGGTTTCCAACCAATCCTTGACATGGCGGGCGACTTTGAGGAGCGCAAAAGTAATCTTTTCCTAGTTGGAAAAGTCATGAACCGAGAAATATCCTTCTAATAGATTCAACCATATATCTACAATTTCTGCATATATTTTCCTCTCAAATATAGGACTGGAAAAGTATATGTGTACCTTAAAATGAGTGGTGCCTCAAGAGTGGCTGTTGGATGTAGATGCGTCACCGGTGGGAAGCCGATGAAGGATCTGGGAAAAATTATCCATCATCGCATTTCTTTGTTTCTTGACAACTTCCTTGAGAAATATTTTGATAGGATATCCTTCTCCCTCATCTTTATTTTCTTCCCCCATGGTCGGCCATCGCGGTTTGGGAGGTTTATCTTGCAAAGGTTCAACCAGATTGAGCAATAAGTCCTTATACCCCGACCTCATTAAGGACATGCAAAGAAGGATCGAGAACAACAGACCACTGTGATACCACTGATCTAGTTTTATGTAAGAATGCAATATTATATGAATATAAACATAAATAAAAATATGCAGAGTAAATAACACTTCATTTCATTAATATCAAATAACTAAAATATTCTTACAGACATAATGGAAATAACTAGCTATGGCACTGGTATCTTATCTCTGAGAAGATATATGGTGGATATAGGCCTATGAACTATGTTACAATGAGGCCTGAAGGCCTAATTATTTTTGAGAAACAATGGAAAATCCTAAACATCGAAAAAATGTAACCCTAGGAGATGAAGCACCAAAACTATGGGCCCTGTTTGGGTAAATTGGTACATCAACTTCCTGAGCACATAACTTTGGCATACAATATCTATTTGACATGGAAAATAACTCTTTAGAAATATCTATCCATGGAATACAACTTTTGAGTGAGAAATATGGGTATTTTTACAAGTTTTCCCAAAAAACATCGTTTAAGGCCTCAAAACGGCTCAGGAAGTTCACAACCCGAAAAATTACTAAAAATAGAAAATTGTGCTACAATTAAGGAAACTAAAAAAATGAAAGAAACAATGGTGGGGGTCCAAGTGGAATAGGCTGGTGGGCATTAATATACACTTGGATCAACAAGAGACAAAATATACAGTCACTATGCGAAGGAAAAATCCCCCTAAAGGGGAAAACCCAATGAAAATAATTCTTCCTTTCAATAGGATTATTTAAGACTCTTTACCCTATACATGATCCAAATTTTCCCTCCACACCAAGTGAACCTTCCATATATTCAACCTAGTAGTAGCAGCAACCAGTCTTCTTACAACGTCACAGATTTTCATTAATAACAACTTCAAAACATCAAAGAATTCGATCTCCCAAGAGAGACCAAGAAAAAAAGAGATTCCTTCACCAACATTTCAATTTTATCTTTATCTTTCAGATAGTCCCAATTCCCACTTATTTTTCCTCCTTTTTCCAATTTCACATTTTTTCCCTTGATGTCGTGAGTAGCGGTGAATTAGTGAACAAATGAATTCGACCTCCTTGCATTTATAGAATTCTGATAGGTTCATAGTCCTTCCTTTGAGGTTGACTTGATATCCTTAAGGGCAACCTGATGTGGAGGGATACTAGACCACTTTTGAATAAAAAATAAACCTAATTACATGATTCAGAAGGCAAAGGAGGGTGAATGTAAATATGTAATGACTAACCTAGATGTCCCAAATAGGGACCTTATAGTAAACATGACCCAAGCATGAAACCCATAATTTAATAAGTCATTTAATAATAAAAATAAATATCATAATAACAATATAATTTATTTTTCTTCAATTCTTTTGATGACTACTATTACATAGTAATTTGTCACCATCCCTGCAATCCCCCGTCCTGCACATTGGAGGGCCTATTCCATGACCTGTTAGCAGTGACATGACCTAAAACCACTTTCATGGCATCCCTCTTGACAAGGAAAATCATTCCCCTGAAGACAATTTCCTATGAAAAGCCCTAAAAATGACCTTTTGGCCTTGGCATGACTAGCCAGTTTAGCCCTTGCGCCAATGGGGGAAATCCACCAAAGAAGGCGCACCAACTAGTGCTTTGTCCCAGTGTATTACTCGTGCCAGGCTTAATAAGGATTTTTTTTTAAAATAAATGGCAGAAGTTTGATTCCAACCAACTCCTGAATGAGTCTCTAAAATGAGTTGGGAGGTTTGGCTCCAGATCTCCATGTAGGGGAAGTGGTTTTCCACCTATCATGGAAGCTTCCATGAGGATAGGACCAATCCCACCATAGTAGGGATCCCAACTCCCCTTCCACCATTTATATAATCTTGTCATTTTCCCTTTGCAAGCTAGCCTGAATAGAGTTGAATCAATAGTAAAGAGATTATCGTCAGACAACCGAAGAGAGAGAGACTTGTCCCATTCCCGACGAGCTTTATTGAGAAGTACTCTGCTGTTGACCCACCGAAGGAAGATCCAGCGTCAGAGCCCAGGTTGTATATTTTTTCATTCTGATTAATAATAAATGACTTCGATTATGGTGCCATTCGTATGTTCATGTTTTATGTTATGAATTGTATCTTTTTTGACTGATACATAGTTGCATGTATTAGGTTTTATGCTTGTGTGTTGTTGTTTCTTCGTGTACGTGTAGGTGTTCGAATGTGCTAGTCAGGATAATTTTGATCTGCCAAAGCGAGGGACGGAAGTGCCATCTTCTCTGTAAGCAACAGCAGTGTAGGACTTAAGGTAGGCCTCTTGTCACATCTTGATCTATTGTAACTAGGAACCTGTGTCTTAGCATGACTTGATTGTTGCTAGACCCGATCTGGGCTAGTAGGGATTGCCTGTGTCCATAGAGGGGATTTACCTCTCCAAAAAACTGGCGACTCCACTGGGGATAGTATGGCATTGAGCTATCATGGCGTAAGCACAACTTTGATGTCAGCTCAGCCATCATATAATCTCGAAAATGAGTACCATGATCGGTGAAAATGGCTTGAGAGACTCCAAAATGCGTAATAACATGGTTGAAAAGGAATTGGGAAGCTGTCTTACTGTCGACAGCTAATGTAGACATTGCTTTGGCCCACTTAGTGAAGTAGAACACGGCAATGATTATATAAGCATGCCCCCCCGGTCGAGTGAGGGTTACATGTCATAAAATATACGCCCCATTTAGCAAAAGGGCTGACGGTAATGACAGGATGCAAGGGTAGGGGTGGCGCGTGCATCTTGCGTTGGAAGACCTGGCACGCATGACATTTTCGGACTGCAACAATACAGTCTTTGAATATAGACGACCAGAAGTAACCCTTACGCAGAATCTTCTGGGCGGTGGCATATCCAGACATGTGACCGCCATAGGTGCCACTGTGATAGTCATTCAAGACTCACTCAGCCTCTTCCAGTGTCAAGCACCAACGGAGCACAAAATCAACTCTAATATGGTACAAGGTATCTCCTACAATGCGGTATGGTTGAGATTGATGCTGAATCTATCGTCGAGCATCTTTTTTCAATTTAGACCGGAATGTGGATGTTTGAAGATACACGATAATTTCACCATACCATGGGTCACGAGTGCTGATAAGAAAGAGTGTTTCATCCGGGATATCATCCTTGGATTGGGATGGAACGGAGTCTGTCGAGAGAGAGAAAATAAGATCAGCAAAAACCAATGATTTCGTCAACTTAGCAGTGGTGAACTCTAAATAGAACTCCTGAAGGATTACAATTCTCTTGGAGTACTTGCCCCCCAGAAATTTTTAAGACAAGATATATGTCATGGGGTTGCAGTCAGAAACCACATTTACAGTACGCAACAGGATGTAATGGCGGAATCATTGAATGGCCTGAACTGCAGCAAGCGCCAAATTTTCGACATGAGAATACCATGTTTCCATGTCGAGAATATTTTGAGATAGATAATAAACTATGTGTTCATTTCCATCGTCATCATCCTGTTCTAAAACCATAGCTATCGTGCTAAATGCAGCAGCTAAATAAAGGGTGAAATCGTGATGATAATTGGGAGGATGTATTAGAGGAGCGTTAACGAGAAACTTTTTAAGCTTATCAAAAGATTGCTGGGTAATCTCGTCCTAATGGAAGGGAACTTCCTATTTCAAAAGTCGCATAAAGCCCTTGGTCACTTCTGCATAGTTCGGAATGAAGCGTCATAAGAAGTTGGCTTTCCCCTGTAGACTTTGCAGTTGATATAATGAGGAAGGGGATGGGAGGTTAACGATGGCCTTGACCTTGAGGGGGTCAAGGTTAATTCCATATTTGGAGACAATGAATCCCAAAAGATGACTAGAATCCACGCAGAAGACGCACTTATGAGGATTGAGCCTAATATTGTAGTGTCTACAATAGAGGAAAATCTAGCAGAGGTGTTCAATATGGTCCTCACGCCGAGCTGAATGGGCTGGAAAATTGTCCAAATGTGGCTAAGCAATATGATGTATATCATGGAAGGCATAGGACATAGCACGCTGGAAGGTGGCCCCAACATTTTTTAAACCAAACGGGAGCTTTTAGTAAGAAAAGGTACCCCACGGATAGATAAAGGTAGTCTTATGTTGATCAGCGGGTAAAATATTGATTTGATTGTACCTGAAGAAGCCATCCATAAGGGAATAAATCTCACTCCCTGCGCATTCATCAATGATCTGATCTATAAAGGGAGTGTGGTAATTGTCCTTAGGACAGGCTCGATTGATGTCTCGGTAATCGACACAGACCCGGATAGTGCCCTGCTTCTTATCTACAGGGACAATATTTGAAACCCATTATGTGAGGGGAATTGGATAGATAAAGCCCGCGTTAAGAAGTTTTTCAACTTCTACCTTTATAGCTGCGGCTTTTCGGGGATGAACTGGGTGTAGGCGTTGATGCACGATTTTCACACCTAGATAAGTAGAAATCTCATGCACGACTATGCTAGGATCCATCCCAGGGCATATCTTCATTGGACCACGTGAAAACATCTCTGAATTTGCAAAGAAGGTTCGTATAAACTTGTATCTTTTTGGGAGAACAAGTCACTCCCACGTGAATATTCTCGACTATCCCCGGTTTGACGGAGATGTCGATTAGCATGGTTTAAGTGATATTACTCATGTTTCCCTCCAAAATAATCTTATGAGTCAATATTGGTGTTTGAAGAGGTGGAGTGGGAACCTAAGATGCGAAGTGCTCTAGACAATCAGACATGGCCCCCAGGCCAGGCATGAATGAGGAACGATGATGTCCATCGCTCCACGGTAGATCTTCAAGAGACATTGTTTCAACAATAGCTTCATCAGAAGGGAAAACTTCTCTTAAAGGGTAAAGTGAATCTTCATCGTCGAGCCAAGGGGATTGAGAATATATATCCAAAGCCATGCTCGAAGGAGCATGTTCAAGAGGAGGAGGATCAGATGCAGCAACGATTTCACAATAATTAATCTCAACTGGAGTTAACGGCATTGATTCTTCGAAAAAGGTCACATGTTCAGGTGAAGGGATGATCTAAGGGTCATCTGACCTAGAGATCATGTTAACTTGAACGATGTGCGGTAGTGGCACGGGAAAAATACCCATGAGGACGGGATCCTTGAAGAGACCAGTTCCTACACTGTCAGGGGGATTGGGGATCTGATCCACATAGGGAACGTTGTTCTTAGAGGTTGAGGTGAAGAAAGACAACTGATCCACAGTGATTATTTTTCCCTCATGAGGGAACTTCAGAAGCTGAAAAAGGGTGGATGGAATGCATAGCATGGCGTGAGTCCAACTGTGACCAAGAAGGAGATTGTAGTTGAGATTGGCGTCAACCACTTCTACTTCTACGTTGACTGTCTTCCCCTGTAACGTGATCGGAAAACTCTCGAGAACACCCAGGGGTTTATATTCCCGACCATCGAATGCCTCTAGGGCATTGGGAGACGAAGTAAGAGCTAGAGAGCTAATGGCCTTCCAGCAAGAGGATGACATAACACAGGTGGAAGCACCTTTGTTTACAACGGCACTATGGATATTGAGGTTGTTGATCCCGACTTGGATAACAAGAGAAATTTGATGTGGAAGTCAGGGGACAAAATTTTCTAGGTCGAAGGTGAGAAGATTAGAATCGTAGGGATCTATTCCACCGATTGCAGACAACAGAGCTTTCTGTTACGATGGGAAACTTTGAAGCACTTCCAATGCAGGCATTGCAGAAGGCACTTGTGCCAAATCCTCAACAATACCGTAGTGTTGAGCGGCATGGGCGTTTGGGTTGTAGGAATATTTTCGTAAAAAACCTTTAAAAAGTGGCCTCACAATAGGTTCAACGCTGGGCTTCTCAATTTCTAAAGGAGCAGAGATAGGTGGGGGAGGTGGGCCATCCACGACTTCCTTTCCAGCTGCCTAGCATGATTCAGCATACCGAACACGTAGCAACCGAAGACAAAGACCATTCATCATAGACCTAGGGACCAAATGGTACGAGGAAAGAGAAGGTCGTCAACTATCCGGGTTCTGCGAAGATGGGAACGGCTTCTTGAGAACCGCCAAGTCCCTTTGGAGCCTTTTCAAAAGTTGACTAAATTCGATCGTCGAGGACGATTCGTATAATGGTTCCCCTCCATATAGATAAGGCAGGCATACCCTTTTCACGTTGGGAACTGAAGTTACCTAGGTTTATAAGACTGCTCGGCACATCGGGTTTGGATTTTCCTTTGCCCTTCTTCTTTCCTTTGGAGGCCTTTTCTGTAGGATTAGCCTGAACGGTGTTGGCCTCTACAGTTTTACTAGAATCCGGAGGGGCAGGGAGAGAAGAATTATTGGAAGAATTAGACTTATGCTTCCCATTATAGGATTTCCGAGAATTTTGTGAATTTTGTGAAACGGAACCAATAACACCATCCACCGATGGGGTAGTTGGTGATTTAGAGATCCCCGGCCGCGGAGCATCGGTCAAAATATCATAAAGCATGCCAAACTGAGAGTACACTAGATCAAGGTACTGGGCACGCGCGATGGCTTGTTCTTCGGTCACACATGCCCCCATAGTAATATCTTGAGAGATCTTGTTAACGAAGGAGGCAATGAACCAATGAGTTAGCAGCTAATCAGGTATATCAAACTTAATCAGTCTACGATGACATCTCCACTCATGAATATGAACAGATATGTGGGTGGATTTATCCTACTTCAAAGAAGTCAGGAGATGCGTCCCAGCTTCGTAACGAACCGGTAACTGAAAGTGTGTCAGAAAAGCCATAGCTAACGTATTGAAGTCTTGAAATATACCATGGGGTAATTCTATATACCACTTAGCGGCAACACCAGTAAGAGTGCACTGGAAGAGACGAAGCCGAATTGAATCATCCACCCAAGAGTTGGACGAACACCACAGATGATAGGTCATTACATGAGCTTGGGGGTCCTCTCCAACTTTACCTTCAAACTTAGGATAGTCACCAGGCACCTTGGTTGGAACCAGAGGCCAATAAGGATTTTGAAGAATCAGATCATTGGTCAATTTAGAAACATCCAGAAATTCCAACGTAGCAAGGAACAAAAATTGAGGATTGAAAGGCATACCAGGCACTCGATAAGGACCTGTACCTGTCCTCCACCCTGGTTGAGCATAACCTTTCCCCCATTGGTTCTATCTCGGGGGGTTCTGACCATAGGGGGTGTAAGCCGTATAGTTGGTCTGATACGGTTGCTGATAACCAGTGTATGGGGGTTGATAACCGGGGTATGAACCTTGATTATATGTTGGCCCCATTTGAGCAGTATATGGGTTTGACTGCCGAGTATAGGTATAACCTGGTTGTTGAAGATAATAATTAGAACCTTGGGGCGGGTTGTAAACCGGTCGAGATTGAACTTGAAGATAATAACTGTCTTGGGGTTGAGAAGGTTGTTGGTAAGTGGGGCCCTACTGAGCCTGATAAGTGGGGCGCACAAGCATATTCGGCTGCAGCATCGAGTAAATCAGCTATTGAGCAGGGTTGAAAGGGTGTGCAGGCTAGCCTGGTTGAACAGGTTAACTTGGCTGAACGGGCTGCCCTGGTTGAACAGGTTGACCCCGCTGAACAGGTTGCCCTGGTTGAACAGGTTGACCTGGCTGATGAGGGACACCAGGCTGCCCTGGATGAGCCGGTTGGCCTGGTGGTGGTATAGGGCCAGGTTGTGCCTGATAACCAGTTTGACCTATAACAAGACCATAAGAGGGCCCTGGCTGTGCAACATTTGGACTGATAGGAAACTGAGGTTGCAGAGGTTGCACCATAGGTTGAGAGGGTTGGATTTTCCCCCCAGGACCATACAATGGCCCCGGTCAGTACCCCGTTTGACCTGTGGGTCCTTGAGGTTTCCCTGGTTGGACCATAGGGTGAGGCTGTATAGGTTGACCTTGAGGGTTGAAGGACTGTCCTTGCGGACCATACAACAACCCTTGTTGGCCCGAAGGTTGGCCCTGTAAGGGTTGTCCTTGCGGGTCATAGAGATAACCAGGTTGGCCCAAAGGTTGGCCCTAGAAGGTTTGTCCTTGTGGGTTGGAAGGTTGCCCAGCCTGGGCAGAAAGAAAACCTTGAACATACTGATAAGCCTATGGAGGAGGAAAACGTAGAGGGTTTCCTTGCTCATCGTACTGATATGGAAAAATGTAAACAGGGGTACCATCCTTTGCATAATGTGAAAAATAAGGACGGTTCGGATCTTGGGAGGATTGACCAACCTCGGAGTTCGAATGTTGTAGAGACAACCGATACTCCTCAGGAGGGATGTTCTCTGGAATAGCAGATGCTATGTAGACGTCTTCGGGAAGCGACGCGGTCCTGACGAACTGAGTAGTAACAGCGGGTGTAGATGCGGCCACACAGACAGTAGGCCTAACAAGTACTGATGTGACTTGAGGAGATGACATGAGGGGTGTCCTTGGGGACATCCCTAACAAAGGAATAATCGGCCTCGTAGATGGAGTTGATACTCCCATAAAGGCAACAATGGTCATAATCTGACTTAAGGATCTATACCCTGCTAGAAGTGAAGGACTAGGCGAAGACATGACAGATAACTCGGGGTTGTCTTCTGGGAACAACTGGTAATCTTCACCAGACGTGGGGATTTACTCACTAGGAGAAGGACTGGATGAGCCAATATTTGACCCTGTCGCTAAATCTTCCAAAAGACGGCGAGGACTAGGAGGAATAACAACAGCTAAGAAGGGTGATCCCGATGTAAGAGGAGGGAAATATTCCCCTACTCCAAATCCAAACAAAGCGTTGGATAAGGGCCAATTGAACTCAACTGGTCCTCCAAAGGGAAGCTCAAATAAAACCAGTCCCCCGTCAAGAAACTCGGAGACAATGGGCTGCTGAGGTTCAACAGAGGATTGAGAGACCTCTGATGAATTGTCTGTGCAAGGACTACCAGTAGACGAAACTGAGGGTTCCTCCACTGTGACAGTAATGACAAGAGGAAGAGATCAAACAAGAGCACATGGGATAAAAACCAAGGCACACAATCAAACGGCCAACAAGCAAACTCTAAAAGGGTGTGTGATCGCAGATGATTTATTTTACCACATTGAAACTTAGAAACTTCACCGTTTCATGTTTTAAGAGTCGAGAAACAGATGAAAGGTGACTCTATCTATTTCAATTTTGAAACAAGCGTGAAAGGACAAGCGCTTGATGATCCTTTCAAATTTAATGAGTCAGAAAAGATCAAAATGACTACTCTGGAACTCTAGGCAAAGGGTGTACCAGATATCCATGAATTGCAATATACAACTTGGTTTCAAAATGAAATAGAAATCAACCAAGGACTTGACGTACGTGCAGGAAATCTCCCCGAATGCTGTGTCCGCTGTATCATGGGTATAAGGCGGTAGAATCAGCTTCCTACAGATAAAATATAGCAACCTAGTGGGGTCTCCCTTTATATACGCAACAGTACGGGGAGCACAATTCCATACTAGCACTGTCTAAAGCTAAGGGGTGAATGACAGCTAATAGGTTTAACAATGCCGGAACACGTCACTATTCTAGACCTCTAAATATTTCGTTAATTTTTCAATGCTACCTTAAGGTAAACTGAATAAATTTTAGTGTTGATCTTCAATTATGTTCCAATTTCCAGGCCCTACCGAATGTTATGTCTCAAAATCCTCTAAATGCACACTACATGCCACAATGTATCACTTCATTCGATGAATAGCTAACTATGGGAAGGTTGAGAGCTTTCACACAATAACAAAATGATTACAAAACAACCACTAGTGTCTCTAATGTAGGATAACAGAAACTAAAAGCTTTTCTTTCAGAGTTATAAATCACTAATAACACAAAAAATTTCTCAATTCACATTAACTAATCAAAATAAAAAGAGATTTGATTTTTTTTTTTGTGTATTTTCAATGTTCAAGAGAAAAGTGCACTAAACAAGATGAAAACTAATGAAAAGGACAATTTGAGAAGTGATAGCAAAAGATCAAGGACAAGCAAGTTCACTCAATGCCAAACACACAATCAGACCTCAAATTGATGAAGAAATCCCTCAAATCAAAGAGGAATCCCAAAGACTCAAATGAACCGTGTAATCTAGGCCCAAAATGAGACAAAGTGAAATTCAAATGAGAAAGAGACCAGTCACTCAAATAACGCAATAAAACAATGGAAAACCACCAAAAAAATGCAGAGAAGAAATAATGAAATTGACTGATCAAACGAGAACCAAAAACTCCCACGGGAGGCTCAACAAACTATAACACCTAGATGCCCTAGGGATAGAATGTAAAACTGATAATAGAGGGCAAATAATCGGAGGATGAAGGTCACACACAACCAAACAAGGCTCCAGAACACTCAGGCAGTCGAAAAATGACACCAAAACCACAAATCAAGCTCAGAAAGCTTAGAAAGAAGCAAACCCTAGCACCACACAGGATTGGCGCGACTATCAGGCTGCAACTAGCGCTAGAACAGGATTGGTGTGGGGGATAAACTGGAAACAAGTGCCAGCTAGCATGACTATTAGGGAAAAAACCGCAGAAGTCGAGTTTACTAATGCAGAAAATAAAAAAGAGCAAGCAGGGAGCAAATCAGGGATGGTGAGGCTAAACAAAGGTTTAACACTAGAAAAGAGCGAACCAAAAGAGCTAATCAAGAAAAAAAAGACCAAAATCAATCGAAAATACAAGACAAACTCCAATCAATTTATCCTTATCCCAATCATCCCCCTTTGGGAGTGGAAGATCTGGGTCTCCCGTGAAGTCGATACCGGCATAGGGCCAGTCCTCAACGACGATCAACTGTCACCGTAGCCATACAAAAAACTCGGGTCTCTAGGACATCTATTGGCCCCCTCCTGATCTGGGCATGAGTGCTGCCCATCAAGCCATCCTCGGCTCCCTCAATGATGGCTTGGTGACTATCACCCCTTAGCCCTGGAAAATTGGTAACCATTCAATAATTAACGATACCATAATGGAACCATACCGAAACTATTTCAGTTTGGCCTTCTTGCACTTTGTCAGCTACCATTTGATGTTCATTGTCACAAGAGTGGCCCAATCAAAAAGTGTAGGGTTCATGCATTCGGATGCTAGTAGGAGTTGTGTTTTGGTTGCCTCATGTGGTGCCTGCGACCCCGTAGCCCGCGTAATGGTGTGAAGCACTACTTGGAGTGCTAGATCACGGACCGTGTGGATATCAACTTTCCCACTTCCCGATCCTGTCCGTGCCCTTGCGCACACTCTCACCATTACCATATCCATTTTTTCACCAAAAGGTCTACTACCTATCATGATTGGCACTGGGCCTCTACGGGACAATCCAGTTATGAAATAAACATCGAAGACCTCAAGTTCCAATACTTGGTCTTGGAGCCTAAACACTTCTTCGTTCTCCTCCAAAATTCTAATCAAATATTGCAATAGCTCAAGTTGTGCTCTCAAAAATGGTGTGAGGAAGAAAATTTTGAGACCACAGTTTCAGAGGGCAGTCATGCAAGCTTCATTTTGCATGGCCATTCCATCCTCTTCACCATGCTCCCTTCCTTCCACTCAATCACCATTGTGGCTAGGTATCTACACCAACATGGTCAAAAACACCTTATTAGATCGCTGCAACACTCAGAAATTCATCTGATTGGCTCAAATTTTGATAAATTGAGGCGGAAATTTGAGTCGCGCCAGCTGGCACGACCCCTTTGCAAAAAGGAGCCAATTGGCGCGGGTCTGTACCCGATACCCGCGCCAATTGGCCGAGCCCTAATTTTGCAAAGGGTTCCCCCAAGGATCAAAGACACAATGGAAATCTACAAAAAATGAATCAAAACAAATCTAAGGGGAGCACCTCTTACCTGGAACAAACGAGAACCGGAATGATTTACTGGATTGATCACAATCACCGCCGCAAGTTTGCACAGCAAAAGCTCATTGTTGCTCTCCAAAAGAGGTAAAAAGTAAAAGTGAATATGTTTTACTATTTTTGGAATATTTATAACTTTTCAAAGTCAAAATTAGGTTTTGAAAGTCATTTTTCCAAATATTTTGCTATATTTTGTCGAAAATTAGATTTTACGCTCGCTTTCATGTGCAGCAACAGGTTTTACGCAGCTTGAACGACGATACGAGTTGTATTTTATACTTTTTCGAACTCGGTAAAAACACGAAAAAGTCATTTCTAGAGTCATCTTTCAGCTCTTTTCTGATTCTCTAAACATGAAAAGAATGTCGAGTCGCTTGTCGTTTTGATCTCGTTAAAGTGGATGTGAAACGACATCTACCTAGTATACATTTACCCCTTTTTCGAGCTGGGATAGATTATTTACGAAAAAGGAATACCCTAGCTATCGCGACTAGGAGGCTTTCTCAGACACAGTTTTCTACCTTTTCGGATCTGAGGAACTATTTATGAAAAGGGATTGTTGGAGTTTACTTTTCCACCGTCTTTTCAAACTCTCTAAACATGAAAATACGTCGATTTCTTCCTTTGTCAGACTCATTAAACCCTGATGACATCGGATTCAGTCGTAATGACGATGTTCGAGTTCCTCCTTCCTAGGGCTCGTTAAATGTATTAGAATGGATTCGTCTGAAGGATGAACTTATATCACAAGCATATGCTATCCCCTTAAAGCTTGTTTTCAAAAATAGTTGGGGTACTCACCAAAAATGGTGGGGAAAAAAATGGAACCAGTATCATAGTCGTGTAGGCAGTATGTCGCTCTTGAACATGGCACTTGTCTACATTCATGTCAGGTTGGGGATGTCTCATCTCGTTTTCCGCTTGCCTCCGGTGTTTGGGTAATCCCTTTTGACCTCTCATATGCTCTTTGCCTCGTCATCATGACCCCTGATCTGTTGATGTCAAATACTTCCAAATCCACTGTCGTGCCGCCGATATGTTCAAGAGAAGTTGACCTCTGCAAAAGTCTCAACCTTCCTCTGATTCTCATCTGATCCTGATTCACAAAGACATTATGTTCCTCTATCTCGCATCGATGATGTGGGAAACACTATGGGAAACATATGGCCCACCTTTGATCAAGGTTTCTTCCTGTCAACTTGGAGTCATTATCCGAAGCTTAAAGGGAGACTCCTTAATTTTGGATTTGCATGCCTCGATAGTAGGATTCTTCGCATTCGATGTAAGGCTTACCATCTTCAGCACCTCGATCGGATGATTCTGCGGGTGTTCGATGCCAAATCATTGTTCACATTATGTGGATTGTACCTCATGTACCTTGAGGGCCATTATCATTATTGGTGGTTTCTCTCACGTCTGTTAACATCTTTGATTATTGGCTAGTAATCAGATGATGTTCTTGCATGTTCTACTTCAGCTCACATATTCACATGCTTGAAATTGTACTGTGTTCAGGACGAGATGGAGTGCAAGACCCTGGATTTTGTCTGATATACATCCAGGCTACGGATTATTTGTGTATTATTATCCTGTATTACATGAATCATTTGATTGGATGGCTGTGACCATACCTGAGTCTATTGATCCTCCTTTGGATGCTTAGTCATGCTCATATCTTGATTATTGTATTTAGGAAAAATACTAAGAGGGGGGGGGAGTGAATCAGTATTTAGAGCTAACTGAAAACTTTTTATCAGAATTTTTTTATGCATTTAATTCTTTACATAAATTATTGCATCATTCATTCATCAGAAGATTAGTAGGCCATAAGCATGTGCAGTAATAACAGAATGAACCATCACACATAAGAAACACACATGAACACCAGTATTTAAGGTGGAAACCCAATTTGGGAGAAAACCACCACTATTGTCGTCTCTGTCTTCAATATTTATTATAAAGAAAAATTCTTACAATTTTAGTGTTGGCACAGACTTATACCAACACGCAGGCACCCACCTGTAGAAGGCTACAATCTTCTCTCGTTCTCCAGTCACTACTGGAAGGGAGCTCCAACCCCCTGATTTTAACACCAGCTTATACTGGCAGAAAGCTTCCACTTCAATCCTCAGATCCACCACATTTCTTCAATTTCTTCATCAGACTTGTGTCAGGTCTTCATTATTTCTTTGTAGATATTCCTAGAGATTCATCATTTTCTCGATCTAGAGGTCTTGAACCTTCATCAACTCCATAGGTTCATCATAGATTCAGCTTTTTTAGAAAACAGAGTTCAATCATGCAGATATCTCTTAAAGAGATTTATTCATTAACAACCCTTATGCATGCACACCATGAACCATAATGCACTTCTCCTTATATAGTTTTGCCTTTATTAATACCATGAGTCAATACCACCCAACCGCTGATGGTATTCCTGGACGGGATCAATTAGATAATCCAGCGGGGTCTACCCAAGCCCCCAAACAATTTCTCATTGTTTTATTTCCTTGGTTTTGGCAATTAGATAATTAATCTAAGGCTTTTTAATATCTCAATATGAGATTGAGATATTAATCCAAATTTCTCCTTTAGTAATGAAAAACCCTCAGCATACTTCGTAGACCTTCATATGTCGACCCCCAGGTTTATACGTTCCACCAACTTTGGAGTAAAAATGATGGCCCAATCGCTTTTCGTCATAATTTATATTTAATTTAAACAACCTTGGTTAAACCCGCAAATATTAATTTGAAAAGGCCCAATTAATATAATTTAAACTGGGCCCACATATATGATCAATGACCCAATCAAATTTCCGCTCTGTACTTTGGTTAATCTTCGCACATCTTCATCAAGCGATCACCGTCCGATGACTCCTTCCCAGATCAACGGCGCTCAACAATTTCGCTGGGCATCCTGGGTCGAACAATAACGCGTGATGGTGCACAATGACAAGCGGTTTTGTGGAGTCGTACAGGGACGTGTGTCGCCCGTTCTATGGAATCGCTCCCCAACTCGAAGAAACCACTTATCTCCGAAAGGCGGTGCGATATGGGCAATCCGGCCTCGCAAATCCGCTCGTGGTTTTGTAATAGTGACCACCCCATGGTTAAGTCGGGTTACGCAATTCCTTTTGGTCCCTTAACTCAGGTTCACAACTCGGGTTTATTTCAATAGAGTTCGGTCCAATCATTCGGTAGGGAGTTTCATAGTAATATTCCTCCGCATACTATAACGCGCTGCTTCATCAGGTTATACATTCCCCATTGCTCACTGTATCATGACCTTATGAATATACTCCTTCCACAGAGCTTATGATGTTACAGACCATGCTTTCACAATGATTCATAATTGTCCACAGGGACTCAACTATCCTTCCTACTGAATTCTATCAAGAATATACATATAATTCACAGAGAATTTAGAACCTTTTTCTATTCGATGGCCTTTTTCTTCCTACACTGTCTCTGGACAACTCTGCTTCAATTCACTGCTTGTCCCTGCTCCTTGACTGATACTACTCTCTGTAAATGCACTCTTCCTCTGTTCTTCTCTGCTACTGCCTAGTTACTATTTCATATGCTCCTTCTTTGCCAATTCCTTTACCATCAATGACAATATTTCCAACAATATCCCCCTTTGGCATTGATGGCAATACTCTTCCTCTGTTTTTCTTATAGAAACCCCTCTTTGTTTTTCCTCCCCCTTTGACATCAATGGCAAAGGGTTGATCAATATCCTTTGTACCGATAATACCATGCTCCCCCTGAGATCATGCTGCATCTTTAAACATACTAACCATTATTTATAAATAATGCACCACCACTAGTGCTTTTCCGATCATCAACATTTCCATCCCAATCTGCATCAGTGTAAGCATGAAGAGTAAGATTAGCATTCTTTGGATACCATAGTACAAAGTCTTGAGTTCCTTGTAGATAATTGAATATTATTTTGACAGCTTGAAGGTGAGACTCTTTTGGATTAGCTTGGAACATTGTTGCTGTTGCATACTGTGCAGTGCAATTCACAGTGGAATAAGCAAAGGTTTCTACTATAATGAATCACATTAGGATTTGATTCACCGTGGGAGAATCATCATGAGAACTGAGATTGCATCCGGTTATCATTGGTGTACTTACGGGTTTGCATTCTTCCATGCCATACTTCTTCAGAATTTGCTTAAGATATTTTGCTTGTGATAGGAATATACCATCTGCAGTTTGATGCACTTGCAAGCCAATAAAGAATGTTAGTTCCCCAAGTAAGGACATTTCAAATTCTTGCTGCATGACAGAAGCAAATTTTTGACTCATAGATTCTTCGTTACTCCCAAAAATGATATCATCAACATATACAACCACAATCAATAGTTTATCATTTTCAATTTTTGTGTATAAGTTGCTATCAGCAGACCCCTTTGAAAATCCTTATTGATGAAGATATTTGTCAAGACGATAATACCATGCCCTTGGAGCTTGTTTGAGACCATATAGAGCCTTTTTAAGTCTACAAACAAGATTTTCATCATTTCCCAAAATGAATCCTTCAGGTTGTTCTATATAGACTTCTTCTTCTAGATCACCATTGAGAAAAGCAGATTTAACATCCATTTGATAAACTTTGATTTGTTGGAAGCTTGAAAAAGCAAGAAACATTCTTATGGCTTCAAGTCTAGCTACAGGGGAAAAAGTTTCTTCAAAGTCTATACCTTCTTGTTGAGCATACCCCTTGCAAACAAGTCTAGCTTTATTTATTATAACATCCCCATTCTCATTTAACTTATTTTTGAATATCCATTTAGTTCCAATGACATTTTTGTCATGAGGTCTTGGTACTAATTCCCAAGTGTGATTATTTTCAATTTGATCAAGCTCTTCATTCGTGGCTTGAATCCAACATTCATCGTTGCTAGCTTGATTGAAATTATGTGGTTCAATAGAGGATAGAAATGCCAGATAGCTAGAAGATCCCACAAGAGTCCTTCTTGTTTGTACACCTGATCCCTTTTCTCCCAAAATTTGAGATTCTTGGATGATTCTTTTGAACATATCTGGATGGAGCTTTTCAGATAAATCACCTTTGGGTTCTTCATTGGGTTCACTGTCTATATCATTTCTATTTGATGTAGAAGGATATATGTCACCATCATAATGCGTTACTCTTAGCAAGGCTAATGCTCCCCCTGAAACTGTGCTCCTGTTCTTGAGCCATCTCACTGTTTTCCTTAACAGAAAAACATACGCTTCTGTCTCCATTGGAACTCGCGTGTATATGCAGCTTTAGTTCATGAAACCTGTGTATGGAAAGTGAAATACTGAAAATTTCACACTCCTTCTCCCCCTAAATTTGTACCACCTGTACCTGTCTTCTCTTGTCACATCAGATGCACTGTTAGAAATAAACACAACCAGAATTACCAACCAACCATGGGAATCAAAATATATTGCTCCCCTTGTGATGATACATTACTGATTCCTATAATGTATCTCACATCACTTCCTGTAGTCATTATGAGAAGTAAGCATTAGAAGCGGAAGACTGCAGTAGGATTATTATCCCTTATGTTTTTGACCGGTCCTCCTTCTTTTTCCAGCTTTGCTTGAAATTTCTTATTGTGTGCTGGAAATTATCCAATTTCTCAGATCTATTCATCCTGCATTCCTTTTCTACATGTCCATACTTGTTACAAGCATAACATCTTGAGTGACCAGAAAAATAAGCATAGGGATCATAATGTGTTTTTCTATTCTTTCTTCTATTGCAATCAGCTGCTTTATGACCAAACTTGCTGCATGAAAAACAATATCCCTTAAAGAAACCTGAGTACCTTTCTGTGTAGAATCTGTTTGTTTGTGACTGAAACAATCTGCTTCTGCAATTGGTTGCAACATTCCCATAATTATGAAATTTAAAGCATTCAACATTATTGATCAAAGGAGAGAATCGATTGATGCTTCTATAGTTAGGAGGGAATGATTTCTTTTGAGAGTTCATGATTGTCGGTTGACCTTTTGTTTCTTTCAACACTTCAGGTTTTGCATTGATATCCTTTGAATCTTTAGCACTTTCTTGTGAACTAGATTCTCCTTTAACCATTTCATGAAAACCAAGACCAAATTTAACAGAAGGAGACCTTTGACTACTAAGAATATTGTCCAGAATCTTAGTACTATCTTGAAACCTCAAGAATTTATTTTTTTCTTCTAATTTACCTTTTAAAATGTTTACCTCAACATCCAATCTTTGGCATTGCTTCTTCATACTTTCTTCGACCCTTCTTCCTTCTTCTACTTGATCATTCAATTTTAAAATCTCTTCTTTCAACCCATTTTCTTGTTCTTCAAATGATTGTAGAAGTTATTCATTCTTCTTATTTGATGCTTCGAGATCTGCTTTCAGAGAGATGATTTCTGCTTCAAGTCCTTCACTGTGATTGGTTACTTCATCGTACAACCTTTGATACTTGTTTATCTGTCCATTCATTCTAGAGATCATATCTTTGTAGATAGATTCTCTCTCATTAAATAATATTTGTTGATCTTCAACTTTAATCTTGAGAACTTCTTCTAGATCCATATCATTACTTTCACTATCTTCACCATTGCATGCACAAGAAAGTGAATCACAAGAACAACAATCAATACCTGTTTCATCTTCTTCATTTTCTGCTGCACATGTTTTCTGAGATATCTCCTTTCTTTGAGTAGCCTTCTTCTTTTGCTTCCTTCCCATTGAGATGGATCTCCTTCAAGCGATCAAGCTCCTTCAGAAGGACCTTCTTTGATTCCAATTGTTGGGAAAATTACTAAGAGGGGGGGGTGAATCGGTATTTAGAGCTGACTGGAATTTTTTTTACTTTTTATGCATTTAATTATTTACAAAAATTATTGCATCGTTCATTCATTAGAATTATTAGTAGTGCGTTATTTCTGCAGTAGTCACTGCACGGAATCATATCAACACATAAACAACACACATGAACACCAAGATTTAAGTTGGAAACTCCAAATTTGGAGAAAACCACCGCCGTCGTTGTCTCTATCTTCAATATTTATTATAAACTTCTTACAATTTTAGTGTTGGTTATGCACAGTCAAAGATGCAAGCACCAACTCACTCCGTAGAAGGCTAGAACCTTCTTCACACTTACCACTGCTGGAAGGGAGCTCCAACCCCCTGATTTTAACACCAGCTTATACTGGCAGAAAGCTTCCACTTCAATCCTTAGATCCACCACATTTCTTCAATTTCTTCATTAGAATTGTGTCAGGTCTTCATTATTTCTTTGCAGATCTTCCTAGAGATTCATCATTTTCTCGATCTAGAGGTCTTGAACCTTCATCAACTCCATAGGTGCATCATAGATTCAGCTTTTTCAGAAAGCAGAGTTCAATCATGCAGATATCTCTTAAAGAGATTTATTCATTAACAACCCTTATGCATGCACCGCATGAACCATAATGCACTTCTAATTATATAGTTTTTCCTTTCTTAATACCATGAGTCAAAACCACCCAACCGCTGATGGTATTCCTGGACGGGATCAATTAGATAATTCAGCGGGGTCTACCCAAGCCCCCAAACAATTTCTCATTGTTTTATTTCCTTGGTTTTGGCAATTAGATAATTAATCTAAGGCTTTTTAATATCTCAATCTGAGATTGAGATATTAATCCAAATTTCTCCTTTAGTAATGAAAAACCCTCAGCATACTTCGTAGACCTTCATATGTCAACCCATAGGTTTATACATTCCACCAAATTTGGAGTAAAAATGATGGCCCAATCGCTTTTCGTCATAATTTATATTTAATTTAAACAACCTTGGTTAAACCCGCAAATATTAATTTGAAAAGGCCCAATTAATATAATTTAAACTGGGCCCACATATATGATCAGCGAACCAATCAAATTCCCGCTCCGTACTTTGGTTAATATTTACACATATTCATCAAGCGATCACCATCCGATGACTCCTTCCCAGATCAACGACGCTCAACAATTTCACTGGGCATCCTGGGTCGAACAATAACGCGCGATGGCACGCAGTGACAAGCAGTTTTGTGGAGTCGTACAGGGACGCGTGTTGCCCGTTCTATGGAATCGCTCCCTAACTCGAAGAAACCACTTATCTCCGAAAGGCGGTGCGATATGGGAATCCAACCTCGAAAATCCGCTCGTGGTTTTGGAACAGTGACCAACCCACAGTTAAGTCGAGTTACGCTATTCCTTTTGGTCCCTTAACTCAGGTTCACAACTCGGGTTTATTTCAATAGAGTTCGGTCCGATCATGTGGTAGGGAGTTTCATATTAATATTCCTCCGCATACTATAACACGCTGCTTCATCAGGTTATAGATTCCCCATTGCTCACAGTATCATGACCTTATACAGATTCACGAATCTACTCCTTCCACAGAGCTTATGATGTTTATAGACCATGCTTTCACAATGATTCATAATTTTCCACAGGGACTCAACTATCCTTCCTACTGAATTCTATCAAGAATATACATATAATTCATAGAGAATTTAGAACCTTTTTCTGCTCGATGGCATTTTTCTTCCTGCACTATCTTCCGGGATGAACTTCGTGTAATTCACTACTTGTCCTCGCTTCCGATCGAGCATCGCTCGTAAATGCACTCTTTCCTTTATTCTTCTCTCGCCATCGCGCTTAGTTACCGTTTTTCGTATGCTCCTTCTTGCCAATTCCTTGCTATCAATGACAATATTTCCAACATATTATATACTCTATTATGGATGGCTACACCCATACCAAACATATCATGTATTTGAGATATCACTTGTACTTGCCTATGCTCTGCAAGTTTTTTTACGTAGTCTTTTCAAAGGATTATCGTTCTCCTAAAGCATTTCACCCTCTCTCTCTCAAAGTTCTGCGTTTTGGAAGGCATTTATTGCTATTATTATTTGTCACCATCCCTGCAATCCCCCGTCCCGTGCATTGGAGGGCCTATTTAGTGACCTGTGAGCAGTGACATGACCTAAAACCATTTTCATGGAATCCCCCTTGATAAGGACAATCATTCCCCTAAAGACAATTTCCTATGAAAATTCCTAAAAATAGACCTTTTGGCCTTGGCACGACTAGCCAGTTCAGCCCTCGCGCCAATGGGGGAAATCCACCAAAGAGGGCACACCAATTGGTGCTCTATCCCAGTGTATTAATCGCGACAGGCTTAATAAGGATTGTTTTTAAAAAATAAATGGTAGAGGTTTGATTCCAACCAACTCCTAAAGGAGTCTCTAAAATGAGTTGGGAGGTTTGGCTCCAGATCTCCATGTAGGGGAAGTGGTTTTCCACCTATCATGGAAGCTTCCTTGAGGATAGGGCCAATCCCACTATTTTAGGGATCCCAAATCCCCTTCCACCATCTATATAAGCTTGTCATTTTCCCTTTGCAAGCTAGCCTGAATAGAGCTCAATCAGAAGTAAGGAGATTATCGTCAGACAACCGAAGAGAGAGACACTTGTCCCATTCCTGATGAGATTTATCGAGACGTACTCCGCTGTTGACCTGCCGAAGGAAGATCCAGCATCAGAGCTCAGGTTGTATCTTTATTTGTTCTAATTAATAATAAATGACTTTGATTATGATTCCATTCGTATGTTCATGTTTTATGTTATGAATTGTATCTTCTCTGACTGATACATAGTTGCATGTATTAGGTTTTACGTTTGTGTGTTGTTTTTTCTTCGTATACATGTAGGTGTTCAAATGTGCTAGGCAGGAGAATTGTGATCTTCCAAAGCGAGGGACGAAAGCACCATATTCTTTGCAAGCAACAGCAGTGTAGGACTTAAGGTAGGCCTCTTGTCACATCTTGGTCTATTGTAACTAGGAACTTGCATCTTAGCTTGACTCGATTGTTGCTAGACCCGATTTGGGCTACTAGGGATCGCCTCTGTCCACGGAGGGAATTTACCTCTCCAAAAACTACAATAAATATAAATTATGAAGACTGAACATAGTTTCAATCTGCAACACTCCCTCTTAACTAGGGAGGTATTCAAAATATACTACAGGAAGATCTCAAACTATATAAAACTATGAAGAAAATTTAGGCACCAAAATGCCAGGGACTTGATTCATCACTCTAGAAATCTATCCATCTGGTCACTCATATATTTAGGCATCGTGATGCCATGGACTAGATTCCTAACCTAGGCAATCTAGACATTTTGTCACTCATCTCTTTAGGAACCACAATTCCATGGAATAGATTCCTGACCAGGGTAGTCTATTCATTTGGGAATAAGGTGGAATAAAGCTTGCAACCTCTATAGGAACCATGAGGCTTATTTAATAACAAAAAACCCAAGGAACTAGGTGCACATCCACCCGATGCCACCCTTCCTACTAGATATCAACATAATTTTTTCCCTCGATGTCTTTCCAAACAATTCTTCACTTGTAAAGACTTAACATACCGTGATTCATCACATCAAGAACATTTCCAGGAAATGTTTCACTCAAAAAGCCTTAAAATATCTCTCCAAATCATTAATATTAATACAATCAACAATATTTACGTGACAAAGATTGTCTCTTAAATATTCAATTTCTTGTTAGGAAGAGCTTTTGTGAGTATGTCATCCACCTATTCATCTGTTGAGACATACTTGAGCTTCACAATTCCATCTTGTACCAAATTCTTGATGAAATGGTATTTATTGTTTATGTTCTTCATCCTAGAATGAAACACGGGATCACTAGACATCTTAATGAAGCTTTGATTGTCATAGCTGATTATTGTAGCACTTAGAGGACTTTCAAACAATTATGTCAAAATATTCCTTAGCCATATTTCCTCCTTTCTGACTTCCCATGCAGCTACATATTCAGCTTCAGTACTACTCACAGTAATGGTTCCTTCCTTTATACTCATCCATGATACCATAACAGACCCCATGCTAAAGCTTCCACTAGTAGTACCTATTCCATCGGACTCACTACCACCCTAATCAGAATCAAACAAGACAATAAGATTGAATTCCTCACTTTTATATTTTAGGCAGTGATGTATAAGACCATGGAGATATCTCTATATGTATTTGGCAGGTATCCAATGTTCATGACGAGGTTATAATTAAAATTGACTAAGGATGTTCACAACCAATAATATATCTGGCTTAGTGTTTACCAGATACATTAGGGACCCAACCAATTACCAATAAGAGGTTGGATCCATGAGACTTGAGTCGAAACATTGCAACTTCTTGAAATTTGTGATTATAGGAGTATTCATAGGCTTGGATTCCATCATCTCAAATTTATCGAGCATCTTGATAATGTATTTTCCTTGCCCCAAGTATATCTCCCTAGGTTTATGTCATACTTTCAGACCCATGTAGTAATTCATAAGTCCTAGATCGTTCATTTCAAATTCATCTTCCAAAATCTTCTTATAGTCTTTAATTCTTTGCTCTGCACCTCTCATGAATATATAATCCACATATAGTAGAATAATGATGGGTCCATTAACCAAAACCTTAATGTAGATATTTGGATTATTACGAACCCATTTTTTAAGAGATATGCATCCCTCCTTACATAGCATGCCCTAGGAGCTTGCTTCAAGCCATATAGTGCTTTTTTAAGTTTGCATATGTGATATTCCCTACTATTTACTTCAAAACCATTAGGTTGTTCGATGTATACTTCCGCATCAATGGTCCCATTTGGAAATGTAGTCTTCACATCCATTTGATGGATATTCCAACCCATTGTAGTAGCTAGTGAAACCACAAATCTAATGGTAGTATACCTTTCTATTGGTGAAAATGCTTCTTCATAGTATATTCCTTCCTTTTGAGAGAATCCCATCGCAAAAAACTAGCTTTGTACTTGTCTATGCCTCCATCAACAACATTCTTGATTTTGTAGATCAATGATTTGTCACTAGGTCTAGAAACAATCTCCCAAACTCCATTCTTCATAATGTATTGGTATTATTCTTGCATCACCTTCTTCCCGTACATCTCCGTTGAGTAGCCCTCTTATTTATTCGATGCTTCCTTATTAAAGTTAAATGAGCTTTGTCATGTATGCAACATAGTCAAAGTATCTCTTTGGTATTT
Source organism: Pinus albicaulis (assembly GCA_034641835.2). Taxonomy (NCBI): domain Eukaryota; kingdom Viridiplantae; phylum Streptophyta; class Pinopsida; order Pinales; family Pinaceae; genus Pinus; species Pinus albicaulis. The sequence continues at coordinate 16,202,371 of CM076574.1, forward strand.
TACTTTACCTGAAGGATCCTATGGGAGCTTAATGTCCTTCAACATCTTGTAGAGTATATTTTAACCAAATTGGTTGCTTCCTTGTAGTCGGGATGAGCACAAGTTGAATAGGCTCACTTGGTCCTTCTTCTTCTTGATTTATAGTAGGATCTTCATTATGTAGATCCTATTATTCGTATATGGGAGATTTGTCATCATAAGAGTCCATGGGAATATCCTTTGACATTTTGTAGGTTAGACTTTCACCAAATATGACATCTCTCCTTACTTCAGTTTTCTTCTTTCTTTGATGTATAATTTGTATGCTTTTGAGGAGAGACTATATCCAATGAATATTCCTTTGATACTTGTAGAATCCGACTTATTTTCCTTGTCCTTTGGAATATGAATGTATGCAGGGCTTCCAAAGATTAATAGGTGATCCACACTTAGTTTCTTTCCCATAAACACTTCTTTGGGAGTTATGTTCTTGAGAATTTTATGAGGAATTTTATTTTTTATGAACACGGTTTCTTCTCCCCATAAGAATTTTGATAGGAATTGATCAAGCAGCATTGTATTAATGCCTTCCTCAATAAATTTATTCTTTCTTTCAGCAACTCCATTGTGTTCAGGATAGTAGGGAACAATGAGATCCCTCTTAATTCCTAAATCCTTTCAATATTCAATCAGCTCCATGGAAGTGTATTCCCCACCATTTTTGGATCTTAGAGACATTATCTTTCTTTCAGTGAGGTTTTCCACTTCAACTCAAAATTCTTTGAATCTATCAAATAATTCATCTTTATTTTTTTGAATATAGATCCATGTCTTTATAGAATGGCCATCTATGAAAGTCACATAGTAGATATGACCTCCAAGAAATTTATTAGACATGGCCCCACACATATCAGAGTGAATGAGGTCCAAGATTTCCTTGCCCCTAGATTCACTATTCGGGAATGATTTTCTTGTATGTTTTCCCAGAGAGAACCCCTTTCATACACCTTCATGATATTCCTTTATATTGGGGATTCCATTGACCAGTAGACTTAGAGAGGGAATGATCCTGTAGTGTAGATGTCCATATCATTTATGACGTAGTTCAATAAGACTAATTTCAATATGAACCAAGGCTTAAGGAGATGGTGTAGTAACCCTATAAAAAAATTCTTCACAAAATCCAATGAATGTAACTTTGTTAATGCTAGAATATTTTCCCCATACCAATCATGGAAAATTTTTGGGGCTAATATTTGTATGTGGGTTGATTTTCCATGTTTTTTCCAAAACACATATTTGCCAATTTCCATTTTTTATAAAAATGATTCACCCACATTTTACAATACAAAATGATTTTATGTTAATTAAATTCACCAAAATTATATAGAGAGTATATATAAAATCATTATAATTAGAAGATTTTTATAAATACATCAATAAACAATTGATAGTTTACATATTAGGGACTAGTGAGAATCACCAATTTTTTAAACTTAAAGATAACTTTCTATCCTTAAAATTTTCCCTGATACCAATAATTTTCCAACAAAAAATGGAATTATTTCACCTTTATATTCTAAACAATAAATAGAAATTAGATTCTTTTTCAAACTTGGAACATATAGTATGTTGTTGAGGTGAAGCTTCGATCCACTTTCCAATTCCAATGAGGTTGATCCTATTTCTTTCAGAGAATAGATTTTTTTGTCACCTAGTTTCACTAAATGAGAGGATGGCTCTCATGATAGCATATGTAGTTGTTTTTTTTCTCTATTCATGTGTCTTGATTCTCTACTATCAATGACCCATGCATCATGATTATGAGGAGATCCTATAAGGGTAGCCAGAATTCCTTGAACTTTCTCTTTATTGAATAGATAATGAAAAATCTTCTTGATCCATCTCTTAGTAGAGTTGATACCCATCCTTATGTAGTCCATAAATGAGGGAGATTCCCTTCCAAGAATATGACCTTTAATCCTTCCTGAACTTACCTCTGAAACCTTGTTGAAGAATAAAAGCAATTATATCTTAGGGTTTGATTCTTTGATCTTGATAATTACTTGTGATTATGTTGGCTTTTTTACTTCTTTCTTATATTTATATTTCATCAAGAAATTAACATATTATGTGTGTATGAATATCAAACCAAGAGACATAAGATATAGGAACAATGCCAAGGAAAAAACCCCCTCAAGGGGAAACCCAGTCAATATAATTCTTCCTTTCAATAGTATTATTTGAGACTCTTCACCCTAGACATGAGCCAAAATTTCTCTCCACACCAAGTCAACCTTCCAAATATTCAACCTAGCAGACACAATAACCAATCTTCTAGCAACTCCGTACATTTTCACCAGCAACAGCCTAAAAACTTCAAAGAATTTGATCTCCCAATAGGGAGCACGAAATAGAGATATTCCTTCACAAAAATTTCAATTTTCTCTTTCTCTTTCAAATAGACCCAACTCGCACTTATTTTTCTTGATTTTTCAATTTCACACTTTTTCCCTTGATGTCGTGAGTTGTAGTGAATTGGTGAACAATGAGTTCAACCTACTTGCATTTATAGTCTTTTGATGGGTTCACATTCCTTCCTTTGGGGTCGAATTGATCTCATTTTGGACGAATTGATTTGGATGGCTACTAGACCAATTTTTACTCAAAAATAAACCTAATTGCATGATTCAAAATCCAAAGGAGAGACATTATAAATCTATAATGACTAACCTAGAAGTCCACAATTGGGACCTTATACTAAACATGACCCAACCATGAATCTTGTTCTTTAATAAGTCATTTAATAACAAAAATAAATATCAAAATAATAATATAAATTTTTTTTCTTCAATTCTTTTGATTAGTACAATAAATATATATTATGAAGATTGAACCTAGTTACAATCTTCAAAATAATGACACGTGAGGAAGACAATATCATCCCAGTCAACTCCAATCAAAGGAAGTGACCATACTACTTGGAGGGGGTGTCGTGGGAATGAGAGAACTCCCCCCTTGTGATATTTTAATGAGAGAACTTCTCTCCAGTGCTATGGGAATGTGAGTATTTTCCCCCTATGTCGTGGGAATGGGATAACTATCTGCCACTTCATTAGAACATGAAGACATGAGAAGAACCAAAGAAGTATGAAGGTTAATATAGACGAGAATGTTACAATCAAATAAATGTAGAATTGAGTCAACCATTTTCTCAACCAACTATTGTTCGGGAAAAAACTCATGGAATTTAGGTTTAGAGAGAGTGGGATTGACTAGAGATAAATTTTCATCAAACACTTCATCAACTAGTGGAGGATCAGTGGAAATATTTCGCTAACAAACCTAAAGATGAGGCTAAGAAGCTGTAAGGTTGTCCAAAAATTTTAAGGGTTCATCCAGATAAGGACAAAGGTGAATAGGATGATTCCCTTCACATAACTTACAAGGAAATTTGACTCTACCCTATTTCCAATGGACCTTACTATTAGCAGTTGAGGGTTTCTCACCAACATGATTTCCATAAGCTGAAAATAAATTATGATACGAACCTATAGACCACACTTCTAGTACATGTGTAATATCAGGGAAATTTCTAAGAAAGTGGTCACCCTTACATAACCTATAAGGTAATTTTACTTTATAGGGCTGATTGGAATATTTCTCCATACTAGTTGCATCAGTAGTAATGGTTTCTTGGTTTCCCTTCTAATTATTTTTCTGATTTTTCTTTTCCCTCTTCTTCTTCTTGTTACTAGAATAAATCCTTTCACCAGATAAGGAGGTAGAACGGGATGATGAAGCAACAAGTGAAGAAGGAAAAGGGTCAACTTGATTTTGATGTTGTTGAGGTGGAGCAGAACTTGGTCGACAAGAATTTTGGAAATTCAGAACCAAAGAGGTTGAGAATATCCAAACTGGAAAACCAATGGTAAGTTCGGGAAGGGATAGAATTTCCATATAAGGAGCACCAATATTCCAAAAATAAGAGAAGGGACTAGGATTCCCATTAGGGTGTTTTCCTTTATTAGTAGACTCGCAAAATTTTTCCATTAGTCTCAACCTAAGATCTAATACAGAGTTGTTCCACGATAAGGATGTTGCTCCGCAGTAAATTAATTAATTTTAGAAATTAAATACATAAATAAAAACACATAGGGGTGACTAGGAAAAAATGGATTACCAAGAAACTATCAGCTACAATATACCACCTTGGTAAACCAAGGATTTACATATGAATAAGAAGTATCCCTGAATTTTGTTTTCAATGTATCAAAATGTACAAGGAGGCTGACTCGGTTACCTATGGTGAGAACAAAAACCTATAGGGTACTTCGAAAATATTCTTTATGGTACATGGAAGTGCAGTCTGTGGTAGTGTTTTCTAATGAGTAACTGTTTGATGATAGTGTTTCGATATATTTTCCATACAGGGAGCGGCATCAAATATACCTAAAGATACATGTTGTACAATATGATAAAATTACGTATGTGGAATGTGATATCACCCCCATGATACAATGTTGGAAATAAATGATAACACCTACGTTTAATGATCTTGGAACATGTCTCTAGCCTAAAACTATGACTTTTTTACATTAATGTAACAAATTATCCTTAGTTTTACTTATTAAATTTTAATGTTTATCTTCAATTAAATTTCAATTTCAGGGCTCACCACAAATTTCACCTGAATTCTATAAAATGCAAGCTTGCATGAAGAAATGAAATATTTCACTTTCAATGCAAATCTATCTAAAGGAGGGAAGAGACAAAGAGTATGCAACATACAAAATGAAACAAACAATATGCTAAGTGCAATTCCATTTTAATGCAATTTTTTTAATGTACACACAAAACCATATATGCCAATGGAAATATTTTTCTTTTCAATTCCACTTAATTTTCAAATAATATGATGAAAAATAAGATGTATGTATAATCGCTAATAAAAGAAATTTTTTTAGAAAGATGACTAAACACCAATTTATTCAAGCACTCGATGATAAAATAAAATTAGTTTCCTAATTAACTAATGAAAAGAGCAAAGGAAGACCTAAACAAATCTTTATCAAAGGCACTCAAAAAAAAAACAAAACCAAATGGAGGCTTCAGAGAGACCATAAGACACTCAAAGACTCAAGGAAGAGTAGATGGAACAAAGATTGATAGAGAGAAAATAAAAATAAATCAATATTTTTTATGAACAGGGGCCAATGAAGGTGCTAAAGAGGCACCAATGCTATGCAAAACAAGCATAAAGAAGTCTCAAGAGTAGTGCAACACTCTTTCTCCAGACCAGATATGGCGTTGGTCAAGGAATGCAAAGTTCTGACATGAAAATTGCAATTGAAACTCAATTAAAGTTCTTCCTAGGTTTGTTCTTCATTGAGTACAATAGTGAAAATCTGAAGAAGAGGTAGAACAAGAACCAAGGACAAGGAAACCACCAAGGGAATACAATGTTCCCTAGTATGGTTGCCAATTTTTTATGCAGAACCTATGACTGTCGACAAACGTATCTTCCCTAGACTTGATAGTCTAGTCTATAAAAGGACAAAGAAGCTCATTTTTTTCCTTAAAGTAAATAGACAATGGAACGAATCCTACATGGAATACTTCGTACACTTTACTCATATCTTGACTTGTATGCTCCAATTCTAGCTCTGTTCTCTATAATTAGAACCTGCACAATCAAACAACAGAAGCCAATGATCTATGGCATCTATGTAGCATCATATAATCAATTTATTCAATGGATCAACATGGCATCAAAATATATGAAATTAGAACATCACATATAGGAAAAAAAGAACTATTTTCCTTAATAAAAATGGAGAGTCATAAAACCAAATATAGGAGTTGATCTTGTAGAAGAACTCCTCCAAGTTGAATTTTCCTTCCTTGCCACAAATTATACCTCTATGTCACCCTAGTGCATGGAATAATACCTCTTACATAAACAACATGAGCATAGAATATATCTCCAAAACCCAACCCCTAGCTTGTGGATTGTCACAAATATATAGAAGAGGATGGTTAATTGATATTTCTTATCCATTTACCAATCTAGGATTGAGATCCACTCTTGATGGAAGGATGATCTCAAGAGATAAGGGATGAAAATTCAAAGGTAGGATAGGATAGGATTCAAGAATTTCATCCAAGGTAAATAGTTACAACATATCCTAGAAGCCTCTAGAGGAGGAACATTTGGGATTCTTTTTATTTCTCTTAAATTCCTAGAATCAACATGCCCCAAAAAAGGGGCAATCTGTTAGTGATTAACGCATAAAAGACACATAGACACACACACAAATATATCAAATTAGACACGATTTTCAACTTGATTTTACTCCACCACTCCTTGAACTCTGCGACATATTCATCTATTATTAAATCATTATGGTAGAGTACAACCATCAGTTTCGTCAATCTTCTCTCAGTCCTCCGACTCCAAGCTCTCTCTCCTCAATATCCTAGTGTGCCAATGCTTAGGAAAAGAGTTCTAAATGAAGAAAGCCAACCATGAAAACTCAAACTATCAAAAGTTCGCTCCTCACACAATCAACCTTTCGATCATTGACAATGAGCCCTTGCCTCCAATTTATAAGAGTTTGGGAGGATAAACCTTGCCATTCTTCTCCATTAGTTTGATTAGGGAAAAATCCATGATGTTTCCATGCTTTTCTAGCTCTTACCTCTTTGGATGCTTAGTTAGATTTAGAAATGTCCAATCAGAGGCCTGCACCACAGGTTGCAAACTTTTTGGACTGAATCCTTGAGAAAAATCCGGAAATGTCAGTCAGTTACTGCATAATTTGCCCCTCATTCTTCATGAAACATAGGTAATGCTGCCCTTTAAGAAAAATGGTGCAATAAACTAGGCTCTAAAGCTCCCTATAGGAAGCAGGGGCACGCTATAACTTAGCCTAGCAGTTTCTAGGGTGTGTCACCATTGCAAAATAGGTCTATGTCTAGGTCAACTTCTTCCTTCCATGTGTCCTTCTCCTCTAAGTTGATGAGGAGGTCATTTGAAGTATAACAGATGCCCCCTAAAGTGTGAGGTTAGAGACGAAGACGATGGCAGGAATACTTTATATATGTGTAGTAGAGCGAGAGGAGTTGGATGATTGAGGAAAACCTGAAAGAAACAACATATATCAAAAATATAAATATATGTCCTAAGTTAGGCATTCCCATGATTAGTAGTTGTATCAAAGTAATTTTTCGAGGAAGAGATATGACCAGTATGTCCACCAATAAGCACAATGTGGAAGCTTGTGTCATGACAGTGTCAATTTGATAAGTCGTCTCCAAAAAGAATATATGCAGCTTGGGAGAGGAATTGAAAGTTGAATTATGTAAGCCTCTACCCAAGGTCTTGGTCACTGCTTCTCTAAATTGCATATTTCTACACATGTGAATAGAGGAGTTGTAGTTGAATATGTGAGAAATTGTCTCATTACCAATCAATGATAAAAAATGTTAACGGACGCGAGGAAGGCCACCGATAAGGATGATGGTCTCCAAGATGCACAATACAATCTAGCGAGTGTGAATAAGTGGTGTTTGTTATCACTCGGATTGAACCTCAGGCTAGAGAAGGCAATTCCAAGGTAACCACAAACCATGCTTAGCCAAGTAGCTAGCAGTACTAGGCAAGGAGAGGGCTCTCTCTGTAAGGATCATAGCCAATATGGCTGAGTAAAGAAAATATTAAGCTAGGTATAGTAGCTTAAGGTTTTGATTTTGATTGTATAGGGTTGTGCTGGATCAGAAGGAGTAAAATAGTTAGGGCAAGGGAAATTAGGTCAAATTTTTTAGGGTGTTTTATGAGGCAAGGTAGGCATAGTGATTTAGCACTTTAGGATTTCAATCGGTGGAATGATCAAGAAAGGTGAGGAGCTAGAAAGAGCATAGTGCAATTACAGGTTCTTTCTAAACTGAAGAAATTTAACAGACTCTAAATGTCTACCCAAAACAAAGCATATGAGAATGGATTCTGCTTATCTAACTTGCATACTTGAAGTACACACACACACACACACACACACACAAATATATCAAATTGGACCTGCCTAGGTCACTGCAGGGTTCGGCCCCTGGGCAGGTGGGGTTCAACTCCCTGCCTACCCACGGGCCGATCCCTGAAGCCACCTGGGCGGGAGGTATATTCCACGTAGCTCCTTGATCGCCTAGTGAACGACCCTCGCTGCCACCTTAGTGGGCCGAATTTCATTTTTTTATATTTTTTTTTATGTATGATGTTTATTTTTTTTAGTTTTAAATGTTTTTATTTTTAATTTTTTTTAAGGTTTTTTTTTTTTAAATATAATTGCTTTTATGCTTTTTTTAATTATTATTTTTATTTTTTAATGATTTTTCTAATAGTTTTAAATTTGTTTTTTCTTTTTTAATTGTTTTTTTCTTTTAATTTTTATTTTAAATTTATTTTTAAGTTTTTTAAATAGTTTTTATTTTTTTAATATGTTTATTATCTTTTATTTATTTTAATTATGTTTTTTTAATTATAATTTTTTATTTTATTTTTTTAATGTTTATATTTCTTTAAAAAAGTATGTTTTTTCTTTTTCTTTTTCAATTTGTTTATTTTTAGTGGATTTTTTGAGTTTTTTTTTTTATGTTTTTGTTCTTTAGCTTTATCTCTTTTTTATTTTTTAAAATTTTTATGTTTATAATTTTTATTTTTAAGGTTTTATTTTTATATAATTTATTTGTTTTTTAAAATTATATGTTCTATTACCTTTAACATTTTTTTTGGTCCTTTTACATTAAATCTCATTTGAATATTTTTTTTGGGAAAAAATACTTTAAATGTCATCATCGTTGAACATAAAATTCATAAAATTTGTTATTTTTAGAGAACTTTTATTTAATTTTTTTGCTTTTGCTATTTTTTAATTTGTTTTTCCTTTTTTCTTTTTCTTTTTTTTTTCTTTTTTTTTTTTAACTATTAATATTTCTAATTTTTTATAAGATTTTTTTTTAATATATGTTCTATTTTTTATTTTTATTTTTTACATTTTTTGGGGCATTTTTACTTTTAATCTTATTTGAAACGTTTTTTTGGAAAAAAGACATAGAACTTCATCATCTTTGAACAGAAATTCATAAAAATTTAGTAAAAAAGTTTTTTTTTTTTTTTTTTAAATCCGTTTTTTCCTAAAAATTTTGTAATTACCTTCTTGTTTTTAGATCGTTGTCCACTCAATTATTTTTATTTAATTTTTTTCAAATTTTTTTTATTAAGTTTCAGTATTATTTGTTTATTTTTTATGTTTTTTTTTCAATTTTTTAAATTACTCTCTTAAATTATGTGTTTTTTTAATATTTTCCTTTCTTGTAATTTATTTTTTATGTTTTTTTTTTTCAAATTTTTTTTTTTTTTTCAACTTTTATATTCTATTTTTTTTTCATGTTTTAAATCTTTTTATGTTTTAATATATATTTTTATTTACTTGTTTTATATTTTATTTTATTTTTTGTTTGAGTTTTTATTTTTTCAATGTTTTCATATTCTCAATATATTTGATTGGATATATGTGTTAAAATAAAAAAATGTAGAAATAATAAGTTTAGGAGAATATTTTTTTTGCTGATGATGTACTTCCTTAGCAGTGGATCGGATTCTCGAGGACAATTTTTTTTGCATAACCTTTAATGTGTATATTAGTTTTGGTTTATTAAATTAAAAAGTTATATAATTTTAATATTAAATTATTATTATTTTTACTATATATGAAAATAAAATTAAAATATAAATACTTGAATAATGAAATCTAGTTTTTAAAAAACAAATTCCAAATTTCAAAATCTTAAAATATTTATACAAATTTCCAAAAAAACAAATGTTTTAATGAAGAGAGTATAAAAAACTCAAAAATCATATACAAATTCATTTCTTTTGTAAAGTTTTTCATTCATCATAAATGAAGTGTTTCCTATATAATGACTTCAATACATTATATTAAAAAACATTATATTTAATAAATTGTTATTAATATGATAAACTTAAAACAAAAAAATGAATATAGATTAAATGGTAACAATTTTTTAAAATAGTATTAACACCATGGCTTAAAATTGTTGGAATTTTAAGGTTTTTCATAGAGGTCATATTTTATCTTTAATGTCATCACTGGAATTTTAAGGCTTTTGAGAGACGTGATATTTTATCTTTAATACCATGCCTGAAAATTGTTCGAATCTGAAGGCTTTTCGGATTTTATCTCTAATGGCATACATATAGTAGGAATTTTAATGTTTTTTCAGAGTCATGATATTTTATGTTTAACATCATTATTAAAAAATGTCGACAATTTATCTCGAAAAAAAAAAAATAATAATAATAAAAATAAAAAAATAAAAAATGTTATTCAAGCATCAACACTTTTTGTTTTCACGGTGTTTTTTGCGCAAAAAAATGGATTTTATTTCTATTTTTAAAAAATGTTCAAAATTTACCCAAAAAAAAAGGTTATTCCAGAATCAGCATGTTTCAATTTCAAGGTTTTTTTTCCGCAAAAAAATGCCTTTTACTTCCATTCTTAAAAAAAGTTGAAAATTTACACAAAAAAAGAGGTTATTCCACGATCAACACTTTTGGTTTTAAGATTGTTTTTCATGTTTTTTTTGGGGTTTTTGGTTAGAGTTTTCATTTGGAGGTAACTATTCGCATTTGATTGGTAACTTTGTTTATTGCATTGTTACCTTTAAATTCCTTGCGCTAGCTTGTGAAGTAGATTGTTCATTACATTTTTTATGAAAACCAAGACCTGATTTAATGGAAGGAGACATTTTACTACTAAAAAAGTTATAAAAAATTTTAGTACTATCTTGAAATCTCAAATGTTTATCCTTTTCTTCTATTTTACCATTTAGAATGTTTACCTCAACCTCCATTATTTGGTATTGCTCTTCCTTTTCTAGATATACATTCTTCATTCCTTCTTCAACCTTTCTTCATTCTTCCATTTGTTCTAATTTGATAATATCTTCCTTTAGCTCATTCTCTTATTCTTCAAATGCTTGAACTAACTTTTCATTTCTCTTATTTTACTTTTCAAGATCTACTTTTAGAGAGACAATCTCTCATTTAAGGCCTTCACAATATTGTTTAGATTCTAGTGCAACATTTACTGATTTAACATGATCACTGTTATCACATTCCTGCAACTTATCTTTAAGGTTAATAATTATTTTAAAATAAAGATCATTTTTTCTTCTAAGATTAAAAATTTCTTTAACATGTCTTATTTTGAATCAGTAACTCCATCTGACATAACAAATATTATTTTGTTGTAATGTTCATCTTCTGGCACATCGTTAGAAATAACATTACCTAATGTTTCTCCTATTGAAAAATCTTCATTTTTCTTTCCTTCATGAATGGCGTACAATTTATCCCATACTTATTTTGTAGTTTCATAGTGCATAACCATTTCTATTGTTGAAATGGGTATGTTCCCAAATATTTCATTTAAAGCTACATAATTATTTTGTAATTCTTCACTTGATGGAGGCGTTTTAGTGCAATCATTGCATACTACATTCCAAATAGTATATCTTAGATAGATTAAGTTATACTTCATATATGATTTCCATTCGTGATATTTATCATCACTTAGCATAAGCATACCTTTATTGTCTATTGTTTCTGAATTTCATGGTTCTTCTACTTCTAGGGCCATCATTTTTTAATGTGATATCTCTCTAGAATGCTTATTTTCACTTTTACCAATGAGATAAAGCTGAGTTGAGTCACTATTGTAATTATTACATAGAAAAGGGAATGGACCACTATTAGAAGAAAAATCCATAGATGATAATTCTTTGTTAATGTATTTTTCATCTTTTATTAGTAGAAAGCGAAGTGCTCCCAAAGTTCAATATTTACTACCCCATGTAGCAATCACTAAATTTGATGTATCACTATCACTACCATAGTTTTATGACTCTTTTCTTCGAGTTATTTCATGCATTCCCATCATCCATAATCCACTCTAAGTGATCAAGATTTAGCTGAAGTGACATCCTATAATATCATTTGTTGGGACAAATATGGAGAGGGGGGAGGTGGATGAATCAATATTTTAAACTTAGTTCAACTTTCAAATTCTTATTCTGATTTCTATACACTATTGTGATTAATTAAACTAATGTATGTATGTGAATGTGATGAATACAAACAATGTGCACCCAGTTAACTAGTTTTTTTTTTTATTTCATCATATTTTCAACTTGAACCAGTGCATCATTACTTCATTAGACATTAATTAAACATTCACCATGAGTAGTAGAGAATCATAAAAGAACACACATAATCAACAAAATTATGGATGAGGACACCAAGACTTTTAGGTGGAAACCCAATGTGGGAGAAAGCCACAATTGTCATCATCTTTATCTTCATGTTTCATTATAAAGGAAAACATCTTACAATCTTTTACTATTGTAGATGCATACCGCTACGCAAAAAACCACCTTCAGAAGGCTACAACCTTCTCTCATTCTTGAACACCCACTGGAAGGGAGCTCTGACCCCCTCATCTCATTTACTGGCACCCACCGGAAGGGGGATCAAACCCCCTAAACAAATTTATACGGTGCTAATGGAAGAAATATTTGAATGCCTCACTGAAGGTTCCAACCCTTAGTGCCTTTGTGGACAATGTTTCATAATATTTCATAATGGATCCACATAACTTAAACATCAAAATATGTAGGCCACTTTTCATCATACTTTCAAATTGGACCCACTACCATCATTTAATATCAATACCAAATAACAATTACTGAAATAAATCACTTAATAATTGAAGCAACTAAATGAACAATTAAATCAAAAAATATCAATCAACCATTGCAACCTATGCAACTAGATTAAAATAAACACGAAAAAATAATATCAATGCACAAACACTCATAAATATAGCAAGCCAACCACTTTTACGCATCACAGAAACCAATTGCTACTATTACAAACCCTGATAAAATATATGTCAAAATATATATGTTATTGTTCTACAACATAACCACGTATGTACACACTTCTCCTAAAGAGGACCTCCATACAGATCTCAAAATATTGAACATAGAGTTTGAGTACCTACAGTACTGAATCAATTACTGAATCACAAACTAAACCCATCATAGATCACCAGACAAAATACAAATCATCCCAAAATAGCATCATCTCTAGTCCATGTTTCATTCCATAATCAGTTCAACCCAATCAGTATTGTCAAACACAAATTATCATAAGAAAAACTTCATTGACAAAAAACAACAAACATAACCAAACTGATCATACATCATTAACATTTTATATTATAAAACGTTATGAGATGTATGCACATTTTATATAGAAAAATGACATATCTACGTGCTTCCTATGTTTCACACTTGCGTAAAAATTATAAAATTTTCTATAATGTATACGTGACTACCCAAAAACAGACTCACATATGTACGCAACCTCTCTGAATCAAACCAACATAAATATCTTTAAAAAATGATTCATACCTTCACTCCACATTAGAAAATATGTAAAACCCAAATCTCGGCATACACACTGTTACAGATACACATCATAATACCATTATCACATATTTATCAAAGCCTATGCAAATTAACCAATATTTATTCATTTCAGATCTAATCCATCTCCATGCTCCCTAGCGTACACCTATTTCTGATCAAGTCATTCATAAATACTTTGTCACATGCACACGCCGCAACACTTGAACTTCATCTCCTTATACAACATGATCCCTAGTTAATACCTTAGGCCAATCCATTAGTAATGTTGATGGTATTCTTCTACAAGAGCAAATATAATTTTCCGTGCTCATTACTATGAGCCAATACCATGGTAAAGACCCTTGGTATTGATAATACCATGGTGAAGAAACTATACATGAATTTTCTTCACTATACTTGCCTATGTACATGAAATTTCTTCACATGACCCACACATGCTTTCCCAAAAATCACCTTTATCATTCCTCTGTCTCTGAACTGATATTCCTTTTTTCATTCTTTATTTCATTTCTATACAAAAATTTATAATTATCCTGCTACCATCATGTTGACATATTTATGAGGTAGGTTGTCATCAAGGAAAACAACTTAGCCATATTTCCAATGATTTCCCCCTTTGGACTTGATGGCAACCACTTTGGTTTTTCGTAACCACCACCTGTAAATACTTGTAAACACAGGTGTAAACATACCAAGCTTATTTCCAAGAGTTCTTCCCAAAAAACCAAGTTATTCCCCCCCTTTGATATCAAGAGCAAATGGCTGACCAAAGATGAATGAAGACTTCTTTCTCCTTGTCATGATATAAGCACTGTATATATATAATCTAGTGACTATGTGCACTATATATTGACCATGATCCCCATGAGTACATGCTAAATCTTATGGAACATATAAAAATAAGTACATTACTTTAGGACTCAACCAAATATGGAATTTACTATCACCAAGGACTCACACTTACATCAATCACCCAACAAAATGGGGTTACATATTTCACTCAACATTACATCAAATGAAAAAAAATTGGGATTGCATACATAATTAACTTGACCGGAATAGTTCAAACATGACTCAATATTACAGCTATTACATCATGTGTCTCTACATGACATTTACATCACAAGATAGATATTACATTTATAACAAGAACCAGAAACCTCAATAGTGAGGTAGAAATACCATGATAGTCATCAAAAACCATCATACACCATATAGAAACCTGCAATGTGAACATCATAATCATGAAGTAAAATAGGAAAATTTACCATCAATCTTCAACAAAATCAACATGTGACCAAATATGCAATACTTTCAAGCATCACCAAGAATTTTTAGAAAATAACCATCCTCTTTTCTTCATGTAACATGCCTTTTCTTGATATATGAAGAGTTATAATTCATAGCTAGCAATATCATTCTCTTGGACGAAAATTTCACCATATGCATCTATCGGAGATAAGGATAATCTTCAAAATCAATCAAGTGTACCAAAACATGGGAAATTTCACCAATATATAACTAAAGTAATCATCCACAAGAGCTCTATCTGTACTTCAATGGTATCCATGGCATAGAGATATAAATATGTATGAACTCATCACCATCAAGCAACCATATCATGAGCTTGTACAATCAAGCTCTGTTAGTAGCCCAATTTTTTTATCTCATATCATCAATATCAACATGCTAAACATATAAAGAGGCACAAGTTCTTAAGCAACATATATATCATCGAATGTAACATATACTTGTATTATCACCATGTATCACCAATATATGTGAGAACGAAGCATCATAACAACATTGCATACGTAGCTTAAGAAATATACATGCATCGTCCACAAATTCACCATGTGCAACAAATAATGACAACAACATAGGATAATTAACTTCACAAAATTCAACCTCAGCAACAAATGTATGTTAAATAAAGTCAGCAATGATATACATGCTTTTCATGAACACCAAGTAAATTCATCTAAAAACCGAAGCAGAAAATTTCAAATTGCATCAACTCATAAACCATCATAAGCCAATACCACTTGTAACTACCATGTAAGTTTCAAAAAACTATATCCAATCAATCTTAGAATGATAAATCCAAATAAAAACCATCTGAAACATATCAAAACCTCCCGCCGAGTCTAACCCAATGTTTATTCATCTCAGAGAAACATACTCAGATGTATAGATTAAAAATCATGTATATACGTGATTTTCCTTCATGAAATCCATGTAGAGAAAGTAAAATGTTGAACTTTCATAACCACAACTCCCCCTGAGCCTCCACTATATGTTTTTGTTCACTTCTACTACATCAAATGAGATTTTATTAATATAAGCAACATGAGTATCATAACAACATGGGAATCATCATCAAGATATACATATGTATAGCTCCCACTATATCATAGTTCACTATTCTTGTAGACCTAATAATCATTATCCGCTCCTCATGAGGCCATGTACTTATCATTACTTGTGTACTCACTATGGAAAGTAATATTTAAAAATAATGTAATACAATGGTCGGCATATTCTTTTACTCTTATTCTAAAGAAGAGGAAACATCCTCCTCATTTATACGATAATTCATTTCTTTAAACATGTATAATTTGTCAGAATTTAAATATCCTCTTTTTATGACCTTTCCAGTTTCTTCATATATATCCTCGTATTTGGTTGATGTAAACACAATTACATTTTATTTATATATAATTTGAAGTAAACTTGGAATATTCTTCTTTAGGCCTTGAAATAATAAAGTATAAGATGCTCTTCTATATTTATTAATTTTGTCTCTACCTTTTCCTAGAACTTTTAATGGAGCACTATTTCCAAGAATAACCTTACCATCTGTGTCTTTCCTGAGAGACTCAAACTTTCTCTTATCTCCTACAACACCCTGCTCCCACATATACCTGATTAACTGGCCAACTAGGGTAAATACTAAACATGTGACTCCCTATGTGTTAGTTAAGGAAGTGGAACCAATGGAACACATCACACACACCTTCTACATATGCTACAGGACACCCAAGAGCCATCCCAACCTTCTAAGAGGCTAGCCCATGAATCAGTATGAACTTTTAGTTATATAAATGCCCATTCGCTCCCTTGATATAGGCAAGAGTGCTACTGGGGCCCTCCAGTTTCTCACACAACATGGGCATGCATGTGACTAGGGAATTTTCCTTATAGTTATGATCTTTAAACATCGATTTCTATGACACTTTTTCAGGCTGAGAGCCTAGATCACTGTCGATAACTCCATGACATTTTCAGAAATGAAATATAAAAATGGAATAAAAATGTAAATACGAACAATTGAAAAAGGACCTAACTGGACCCCTACTAGCCATGATAGGAATTTTGTCAAACATATCACAAATATGGAATCTACAAGTTTAAAAAACAAATATGACCATAGGGGTGTCATACTTATCTTAGAATCTCTAAGAAGCACTATTTCCTCTTGACATTAGCAACATTATGATCTATTAAGTCATATTTTCAATTTTCATCAGTTTATCAACTAAACATGATGAGAGCCATACATCATCATCATCATAAAACATGCACATAACTAGAATATAACCAACAAAATTAGCATGGCTTTAGCAGCCACATAATCCAAATATACACCAATACATTTACACCTGAAATACTAAGAAGAATGAGATCTTATTAATCAATACAAAAGCCAACCTGGGACTACCATGTTCCACCGAACCATAGATTTATTGAGCCAAATATCTCTTCATCCAATCACCACCATGCCATATTCCAAGCATGAATGTGGGATCTCATAAAACACATCAATCAAACTAAATCAAGGCTTCCAAAGGACAAACCACCTCAACACTTAACGAGTGATTCCACCTCATGGTTGGAAATCACAACCATAACCAGATTGGTCTCTACCCAAATTGTCTGGGGCTCTAGAGTGTTTGTTCTAACCAAGGCTTTCAGGACTAGGAACTCAATCCATAGCTTTTGTTGAGCTTCCGGAGCGTTTTTCCAGCTAGATCGTCCAGTATAAGTAACTAAACTCACCAAGGGCTTCAAGAGAATTTGTATAACTAAGGCTTCAAGGACTAGTAACTTAACCAAAGTTGTTACATGGCTTCCAGAGAATTTTTCCAAGCAATACTTCCAAGAAATAATAACAAAACCCACAACCAAAGGGACATGAAAACCAACTAGAAGACAAACAATGAAATGAACCCATGACAACATGGTTATCCAGGAAATGGAAATTTCAAGAAAATCCACTATCAATCTAGGCAATCATCCATGCTAATCACAGACCTTAAACATATAATCACATGCATATTCAATGCATTCCAAAAATAGTAAGGAAACCATACATGCAACCTGATCCATGAAAATCAATTCAGTTATAGTTGTTGATCCCGATATCACCTTGCACTTTCCTCATTTTCCTTTGATCTCTTGCTCTAAATCTCAGGTATGCAACACTCCTCCAAGAGTGATCTAAGAAAAATATAAGTGTCCAAGAGTATGAGAGAGAGAATAGGAGAGAGAGATCCACCAAAACATGTAAAAAGCCTTGGGAGTTGATCCTCATAATCATTTTTATCAATAAGTCCCCCATTTTCTTCATTTTCCATTATTTTCCTTCATTTTCATCCATACATGCAACCTAGAGATTTCACCTTCATTTTATCCTATTTTCCATTATTTTCATAAGTAAAATGCCAATTAATGCCTCATTCCTTTCCAAGCCTTTTCCATTTCCTTTTCCAATTTCCTTTAAGCATAATAAACCATATGAACACCCGCTAGGATATTTTTTCCCAACATTTAGCTTGGAATATGTGTCCCATGACCTTGGTATTATATTTTTTTGACATGATGTTTTACCAGGGCTATTACAAAACCCTCCCCATTGGCGGAACACTATCTTCAGTCTTCAATGACACCTACAACCAAAAATACTGCTGAAAGAAAAACATACTTCCTGATTTTAGGTCATGATTAAGGGGAGGTCTTATTATAATAATCATGAAGTTTTCTGCCACTTTTCATATGAAGGAAATGCAATTTTAGTTAGAAAAGTGGTTAATAGTCGGAAATGATAGTTAAATATAGATAAGAAAATAAATGTTAGCCGACGATATTCACTCTTGAATTTGGCACATCCATGTATAAATTTATTTTTCTGTAATGCAATCAACAAACTAATTTTGATGAGTCTTAATTTTTTGATATTAGATGGATCAAAATTCAAAATTTCTTTGTGTGGTGGATGGAAATTTCCTCTTGTATGAAATGAGTGGATGATGCTTCCCGAAAAATAATGGAAGTCACCACATAGTACAAGAGTGAGATGAGGGTGATCCTAGACATATGCCTCCAAGGATTTGACCAAGTAATAAGCTTGGCATACTTTTATATCATTGTTTCTAGGATTTTCATGGATGTGGGTATTGGCTATGCATAGAGGTTGATGGGTATTTTTTATTGAAATGATCACTTGCAGGGAAATGTTGTATTTATATCCTAAATGAATTGGACAATGAGCTAGCAAGTTAAATTGGTTCAATTTATAAAACGTTGCACAACCATCAACATTTTCAATGTGGTGTTGTCTTTCCTTTTCATCAAAAATTACAATGTGGGGTTGTCTTTCCTTTTCCTTAAAAACCCCTCCATATCCTAATTTCTCCAATTATCAATGGAAAAAATAAATAAAATGGTTTGGTTGCACCTGCTGGAGGAAAATGATGTCAATTTCACACTGTAATGTTTCTTTCAATAACATTTATCTGTGATACGCCCACTTGAGGTCAAATGAGGGACAATTGTGGAACAGATCTAGCGTAGCACTTACGTCTCTCAGAACATTGTAGGTCACAACAATGAATGAAAAACCTACCAAGAATTCTATGTGTATGTTACGAATGATTTATTTAATTTATAAAAGATAAAAATACAATTTATTTTCTTTAAAAAAGATAAAAAATTAATCTTAATTATTATTATTATCCAATTTTAAGGTC
Organism: Pinus albicaulis; assembly: GCA_034641835.2. Lineage (NCBI taxonomy): Eukaryota > Viridiplantae > Streptophyta > Pinopsida > Pinales > Pinaceae > Pinus > Pinus albicaulis. Next base: position 16,221,945 of record CM076574.1, read on the forward strand.
ACTCTCAAGCCATATACTAAATTGGTTTATAATACCCACTTGTTTGTGGGACAAGGGATCCACCTCCATCCAGTTATTTCACTACTAAGCCTACTAAGGCATACATACTCTATCCCCTTATGGTTTTTAACCTGAAGAAGAAACACATGTTCTTAACCATTAGGCCTAATATAATTAGAAAGATAAAATGGGTGAGTAAATGTGTTCATCCCACTATGTCATAAAGATTCTTAATGTATTAATAAGCTTTGTTACAATAATATTGACCAAAACCATGGCTTATCAATATTACTAACCACATAAAAACATACTTTACTTCATATGATGCTTATTCATATCACATTTCTTCAATTAATGAATAAATTAAAATAACAAAAAAATTAACTACTTTTGAAATAAATTTCACTCTTTAATTTGTGTATATTATTGAATTAAAATTATGGAACCCTTTTGGAAAATAGACATGACTATGGACATAATTATATACATAGTAAATGCTGGAAATCAATTGTGTCCATTTTAAAATATGGAAATGGCTTATAACCATGTTCTATTTCTAACATTATTCCCATTCTAAAAGATTGAAACGTCACCCTAGTTTGAAAGACTTTTTAGAAAGGTCATATGCTACATTTTTCTTGTGGTTTTCTATATGAGATAGGAATGCATAAAAAGATCATGATTTTTTATTGTATGTCATCTAAAACTTACTATAAATTAAAATATTTGAGAGAGACTCTTCAAATCCATTGAATAACAAATAAATAATTCCTCAAAATTTGTTATTCTGAGATCTTATATTCTTGTGGTATCTTCAATTTTAATTTGAGAGTGACTGATATGAGAAAAAATGTTAGTTTCCTCTTAGGAATCCTCTTCATGAAAACATTTAGGGGCTAAAATTAATCAATGAGATCATGTTCCATATATTTTTTAGGGAAAAAAAAGATTCATCAATTTCGATTTTTCTAAAAATGATTCCCCCAAATTTTATTAGGGTCTAAATGTTGAAGGACCTTACTCCGCCATTCTTGGTCTCTGATGAGGGTACAAGACCTCTCACCACCATTACATTTATTTGATGAGGGTTGAAATTTAAGAGAAAATCACTCAACATTGCTTCCTGAGGCCTCTGTCTCTCTTAGACCCATTTTCCCTTCTCAAAGAGTGTCTATCTATGATGCAGTCATATCCACACTCCTCAATGAGAGGATTAATCTCTACAACCCCAAAATTGTCTCTGAAGAACACAAAATTCTATCTTGTCATAGTTGATGGGCCTCATTAATAAGTAAATAACAACTCCTATCTATCCCTCCTTCATCCTATATTTACGTCTTTTATTTCATGTAATTTCATATATTCTACTATTATGTGGTTACTAGGAATATTAGAGGATTATTATCATATATTGTTGCCTAATGTTGTTAATGTACATGTGGAGAGTGCATTAAAATGCATTTACTATGCAATGATACATTAAAAGGTATTTAGAGAGGATGTATGAGGTTGGTCTCCTAAATTTACTCACCCAAATATCGAGATTCTCCCTATAATTACTGACTTCCATTTTTAAGATCCACAGGAAGCTAATGAACTTGAAGACTAGATGGAGAAACATCCATCCTTTTAGGAATTTCAGGGGGAATAAACCATATTTATAAGGAGGATTCCCCTTAGTTACTTTTGTATAAATAAGAAAGCATAAGGCCTCAATACGATTCAAATTGTTGTAGGAGGATAGAGGCTATTAAGGAAATGATAACTTGTTGTTTCCATTTCGATTTTTGATGTACTTGAGCACTATTTTACATTAATTGAAATATTTTTGTTCATTAAAAACTTCGTTTATTCCATATGGATCAGTCCCTTTGGGCTACGGAACATCCCATAGGCTCTGGTCTTTATTTCTTGTATATTTGTTTCAAGAATTTCCTTTCCTAGAAAACATTTCTGTGATTAGGATTAGTGGATAGATTTATGAAATTTTCACTATAGTGATGGTTTTCTTGATTATATAATGAGATTTCTAATGAATTATTTCACTAAGTCTACCCTATTTGGAAGAAAATGGTTAAAGGTTGATTTCATTTGTTCCTTATGCAAAATATATTAGTTCGCTTGATTTTATTTATGGTCCTTAATCTAGAATCTCAGTTGCAAGCATTTTTATTCAATTACATAGGCTAGGTTTCCTCTATATGCAACATTAATATTATTTAAATAGACAAATTCTTACATTTATAAAAGTAGCGTAGACTTGAAATTCCTGCAAATAGGGTTATCATTTACTTTTGACTAAGAAACATTTCCATTCTAAACTTTCTCTCCACACCAAGTCAGCCTTCCAAATATTCAACCTAGCAGACACAATAACCAATCTCCTAGCAACTTCGTAGATTTTCACCAGCAACAACTTAAAAACTTAAAATAATTTGATCTCCAAAGAGGGACTATGAAACAGAGATATTCCTTCACCAAAATTTCAATTTTCTATTTCTCTTTCAAATAGACCCAACTCACACTTCTTTTGCCCGATTTTCCAATTTCACACTTTTTCCCTTGATGTCGTGAGTTGTAGTGAATTGGTAAATAAATTAATTCGACCTACTTGCATTTATAGTCTTTTGATGGGTTCGAATTCCTTCCCTTGGGGTGGAATTGACCTCATTTAGGGTGACTTGATTTGGATGGCTACTAGACCAATTTTTACTCAAAAATAAACCTAATTACATGATTCAAAATCCCAAGAAGGGACATTATAAATCTGTAATAACTAACCTAGAAGTCCACAATTGGGACCTTATACTAAACATGACCCCACCATCAATCTTGATCTTTAATAAGTCATTTAATAATAAAAATAAATATCAAAATAATAATATAATATATTTTTCTTCAACTCTTTTTATTAGTGCAATAAATATATATTATGAACACTGAACCTAGTTACAATATTCAAAATAATGACATGTGAGGAAGAAGATATCCTTCGAGTCAACTCCAATCAAAGGAAGTGACCATACTTCTTGGAGGGGGTGTCATGGGGATGGGAGAACTTCCCCCTTGTGATATTTTAATGGGAGAATTCCTCTCTAGTGCTATGGGAATGAGATTATTTCCCCCCTATGTTGTGGGAATGGGATAATTATCCCCTAGTTCATTAGAACATGAAGACATAAGAAGAACTTGAGAAGTATAAATGTTAATCTATACGGGAAAGTTATAATAAACTAAAGGAGGAATTGAGTCAACCATTTTCTCAACTAGCTTTGTTCGGGAACAAACTCATGGGATTCAAGTTCAGAGAGAGTGGGACTGACTAGAGATGAATTTTGATCAAACACTACATCAAACCTAAATATGAGGCTAAGAAGTTGTAAGGTTGTCCAACTCTTTTGAGGGTTCATCCAGATAAGAACAAAGGTGAATAGGATGATTCCCTTCACATAACTTACAAGGAAATTTGATTCTACCCTATTTCCAATGAACGTTAATCTCAACAGTCGAGGTTTTATCACCAATATGATTTCCATAAGCTGACAATAAATTCTGATATGAGCCTATAGACCACACTTCTAGTACCTGTGGAATATTAAGGAAATCTCTAAGAAAGTTTCCACCCTTACATAACCTACAAGGTAATTTTACTTTATTGAGCTAATTGGAATATTTCTTTGTACTAGTTGCATCAGTAGTAATGGTTTCTTGGTTTCCCTTCTGCTTATTTTTCTTCTTCTTCTTCTTTTCCCTCTTCTTCTTCTTGTTACTAGAATAAATCCTTTCACCACATGAGGAGGTAGAAAGGGATGACGAAGCAACAAGTGAATAAGGAAAAGGGTCAACTTGACGTTGATGTTATTGAGGTGGAGCAGAACTTGGTCGACAATCATTTTGAAAATTCAGAACCAAAGAGGTCGAGAATATCCAAACTGGCATACCATTGGTAAATTAGGGAAGGGATAGAATTTCCATATAAGGAGCACCAATATTCCCAAAACAAGGGAAGGGACTAGGATTCCCATTAGGGTGTTTTCCTTGATTAATAGACTCGTGAAATGTGATAGACTCGTGAAATTTTTCCATTGGGGTCTCAACCTAAAATCTAATACAAAGTTGTTCCACGATATGATGTTTCTCTATGGTAAATTATTTAATTATAAATTAATATAATAAATGAAAAGCCTATGCTAGGGGTACTAGGAAAGAAATGAGCCATTGCCAACCGTGAGCCGCAATATACAACCTTGGTAAACCAAGGACTTATGTACTAATAGGAATTTCCGTGAATTTTGTTTTCTGTGTATCAAAATGTAATAAGGAGGCTTCTAGGCTGGCTCCTATGGTGGGGAAAATGGTATAAAAACCTATAGGGTACTTCAAAAATATGCTTGATGGTACATGGAAGTGCAGTCCATGGTAGTGTTTTCTAATGAGTAACTATTTGATGACAATTTTTTGATATATTTTCCATACGTGGAGCGACATCCAATATACTTGAAGGTACATGGGGTACAATATGATTAACTTACGTATGTGGAATTTGATATCGCCCCCATGATACAATGTTGGATAGCAATGATAACTCCTACGTTTAATGATGTTAGAACATGTCTCTAGCCTAAAACTATAATTTTTTACATTAATGTAACAAATTATCCTTAGGTTGATCTATTAAATTTTAATGTTTATCTTCAATTAAATTTCAGTTTCATGGCTCACCACAAATTTCACCTGAATTCTATAAAATGCAAGCTTGCATGAAGAAATTAAATATTTCACTTTCAATGCAAATCTACCTAAAGGAGGGAAGAGACAAAGAGTATGCAACATACAAAATTAAACAAACAATATGCTAAGTGTAATTACCTTTGAATGCAATTGTTCCAATGTACACACAAAACCATATATGCCAATGGAAATATTTTTCTTTTCAATTCCAGTTAATTTTCAAATAATATGATGAAAAATATGGTGCATGTCTAATCGTTAATAAAAGCAAACTTTTCAGAATGATGACTAATGCACCAATTCATTCAAGCACTCAATTATCAAATAAAATCAGTTTCCTAATGAACCAATGAAAAGAACAAAGGAAGACCTAAACAAATGTTTATCAAAGGTAGTAAAAAATAAAAGAAAACCAAATGGAGGCTTCAGAGAAACCATGAGACACTCAAAGACTCAAGGAAGACAAGATGGAACAAAGCTAGATAGAGAGAAAATAAAAAGAAATCAATATTTTTTATGAACAGGGGCCAATGAAGGTGCTAAATAGGCACCAACGCTATGAAAAATAGGCATAAAAAAATCTCAAGGGTGGTGCAACACTCTGTCTCTAGACCAAATATGTCGTTGGTCAAGGAATGAAAAGTTATGACATGAAAATTGCAATTGAAACTCAATGAAATTTCTTCTTAGGTTTGTTCTTGATTGAGTACAATAGTGAAAAACTGAAGAAGAGGTAGAACAAGAAATAAGGGCAAGGAAACCACCAAGGGAATACAATTTTCCCCATTGTGGTTGCCAATTTTTTATGTAGAACCTATGACTGTCGACAAACGTGTCTTCCCTAGACTTCATAGCCTAGTCTATAATGATAAAGGACAAAGACGCTAATTTTTTCCTTAAAGTAAATATACAATGGGATGAATCCTACATGGAATACTTCATACACTTTACTCACCTCTTGGCTTGTACACTCCAATCCTATCTTTGTTCTCTATAATTAGAACCTACACAATCAAACAACAGAAGCCAACAATCTATGGCATCTATGTAGCATCATCTAATCAATTTATTCAATTGATCAACATGGCATCGAAATACATGAAATCATAACATCACATATAGGGAAAAAAAAGAACTATTTGCATTAATATAAATGGAGAGACTTAAAACCAAATATAGGAGCTCATCTTATAGAAGAACTCCTCCAAGTTGAATTTTCCTTCCTTGCCACAAATTATACCTCTATGTCACCCTAGTGCATGGAATAATGAATCTTACAACAACAACATGAGCGTAGAATATATCTCCAAAACCCAACCCCTAGTTTGTGGATTGTCACAAATATATAGAAGAGGATGGTTAATTGATATTTCTTATCCATTTACCAATCTAGGATTGAGATCCACTCTTGATGGAAGGATGAGCTCAAGAGATAAGGGATGAAAATTCAAAGGTAGGATAGGATAGGATTCAAGACTTTCATCGAAGGTAAATAGTTACAACATATCCTAGAAACTTCTAGAAGAGGAATGTTTGGGATTCTTTTTATTTTTCTCAAATTCCTAGAATCAACTCACCCCCAACAAGGGGCAACCTGTTTGTGATTAACGCAGGTCCATAGAGGGTCAACCTGCTAGTGAACGTTGGTCTTTGAGGATAGAGGGTGCATTGGACTGAAAAATAATTGAAATGAAGTAATGCCAGGCATAAATTTAGGTATTTGAGAGAGGCATGCCTATGTATTTGTGTAAGGACGATGAAAACGTGTTAAATGGATGTGAATGATCCTATTTGAGCACCTATTTATTAGATGCGACAAATGTCCTATAACACTCATGGTTCCTTAAGGAGGGTTTCACCATGAGGGAATTTTTTTTTATTCCTTATTTCTAGAGTTTCATTAAGCAGGGATTTTATGTATAGAATTTTCCGATATGCCTCAAAAATGTTTGCATCATGGGGATCTTTCTTCATTTTTTTTTTCCTTTTCTTTTTACAAGATGTTCCATATTTACTTTCCATCAGAGGTAAGGGTTGGATTCATTTTATTCAATTGTGTATATCCTCTTCATTATTTCATTTTATTTTTACTTGTGGTATGGAAATGGTTTCTCTTCTTTTCCCTTTAGTGTTTTGCCCCCTTCACATGGTTCACTTAAATCTTTCATTCATAGCTAAGTTCACTTTGCCAAGCCTTAGCAATATATACAAAGCTAGTAGTTTTCCTAAATTTTATGTTGAGATTATTGAAAATGATAGGTGTGAGGAATCTATTTTTCGAATAAGCATAAAATAGTCATAAATAATTCATATGAAATATATTGGAAATTTACTGATTAAATTTATTTATTTTTTCACACTAGCTAGCCTAGATAACCTAGTGGTGTTTCAAATAATACTTATTTCACAAGATATCATGTTGACATGATTAAAAATAATTTTGGAAGTGTATTTATAGGGAATATCCCTTACCAACATATTTCTAAATTGCATAACTTCAACATGTCAAATTTGGTAATAAAAATACCTACTCGTGGTAGTTGTTTACATTTTCAACCTTTGACCAAAAATTACATTTTTTAACATTTTTTGATGTGATATCATATTGATGTAATTATAATAGAAGAAATAAGTAGGTTCATATACTTACTTACAATATAAATAGGTTATTTATTCTTTGAATTGACATTCTAGATATGTTAAGAAATAGTTAGGATGTAAAAATGGAACCCTATACATTTTTAGATAAGAAGTCATTGACTTGGGTGTAGCTTATTCATATGATGTTTAAGAAGAGTGATTTCAATTGAATTGGAAAATTGACTTAGATATGTATGTCCTCCAGAAATATGTTTTTAAAAATTCCCCATTTTTCCTTCCAAAAGATGATTGTTATAAATGAGTTTTTAACGATTTCATCCTATTTTTGTTACAAAAATTTAAACAAATTAGGAGAAATACCTTGAGGTGAATTATATCGATATTTTAACATTCCCTGGGTGATTATATACATTTTATATCCCATCCCATTTACCATAGAAGCATTTCAGGTCTTCTCTCTTCCCTTTTGAGCAATAGTTTGTTTCCATGCATTGGTTTCCAAAGTGTCCTTTGCAAGAAATATAAAGAAAACTAGACAAATTCCAATATAAGAGAGTCATTATCAATGAAGTTTTTAACATCACATTTTTTATGGTTCCAGAAATTGATAAGTCAAATATTGTAACAATTTTTTTTTAATTCTTATTTTAAATGTCAACCCAAAGTCCGTACAAACTTGTGAGGTACTATGCATTGTTTGTGAAAACTACACTAAAAAACCCACCTTTTTGAAAAGGAGCCTGCTAATTCTAAGAATAGAAGACATAAACAAGTAAATTAAAATAACAAAACTTATAATTATACGTCAAGGACAGGTAGAAAATGAAAGAAAAATACCTTAAGAACAAGAAAGGAAAGTCACATTAATGTAAGTGTGCATAAAATAAATGAACTAAATTAAATTGTAGAAAATAAAATATTTTAATAATAAGAGATCATAAACCATAAAAAATTATTATATTGACAAAACATAAAGAAAAAATAATAAATGAAATACATTTAATAAAATTTACATTGGTAATGAAAGTAGGACAATTGCATAAAAACATCACAACACTTGGAAGATAAAAAATATAATAGCCATTCAATCCATAGATATAGGGATCTTAACCTTAATTGTAGCTCTAAAGGAGGCCCAAGCGTTTGTGTAATCCATGGGTGAATCCATTAGGATAAAAACATTATTTTCAACAAGAAATTAAAACCAAAATTATGTATTAGTTTCAATTCTGAAATTATAAATTGATAAATGAAAATCCTCCAAAGAAGGATTCTTATTATACATGAAAAGGAATCCTAACTAAGACTTTCAATCAATCCCTTAATTGATTCAATATATATAGCAACATGTCCTAAAGTCATGTATCCTAATAATGGGATTACTCCATCCTTGTAGAGAAGGTGAAGGGACAAAATCCCTTAAAAAATTAAACAATCTTCAACTTTATTTGTAACAACAAATGAGATAAATGAATCTTGGCTTAATGATTTGATTTCATGCACTTATCCTTCTAGGAAAACATTAACCTCTGTATATAACATATGTAATATTGAGAAAAAGAATAAATAACTATAAAATCGAGCATAAAGCACATATCAACTTAAATTAATATACTTATATTAGTGGGGATGTCATTAGTGGGGATCTAGTCGAAAAGAAGGCCATGTCGACATTTTCTCAAGAGGGTGGTTTTTATACTATTATATGTTTATTGGAAAGAGGCGAAGGCAATTTGATGCTAGGAAAGTAAACGTAGATTCACTTTGAGTTGGTTAAAGGGATCTCAAATTTTACAGTCGGTTGACTCTAAAAGTGAGTAAATGAGCTACGCTTTGTGCATAGCTAGAAATATGTTGAATTTCCATGATGAGCAAATAGTAGCTAGTATCCGGCCCATTATAGGAAAACCTAGATTATTGGGGAACCCAATTCATTCGAGGTTACCTATCAATGATGTTGTGGCATGCTTGTTACTTGCGTGTATAAAATTTTCAGTGTAGGGAAGAGCTCCTTGAAGAGTGTGGGATATATTCATCATTGTTGTCCTAGACTGAAGTTATGAAGGTGTTGTTCAATTATATGTGTTAATTTTATCGATTTTTTTCCTATACAAGGTTTCAAATGGTTGTCAACATTGAGTTCCCATTTTCCCACATTAGGGTCTCAACTACGTGTGTTGAGTCGACTACTAATGGTAAGTCTGTAGAAATTAATTGTAGATTAAATACTTCTCATGTAATGTTTTAAAACATAAGATTCAAATATACTCTACTGATCTATAGAAATAAATTCATGATTAAGAACATATATCAAAACATGCGACATGAATCAATATACATAGATGAGGATATATATAGCGGAAAAGAACTGCTCAAAATCCATTCCTATCTATATTGCATTATTTGGAAAATATAGAAGAAATACAATGCTTTCTCAAGACTGAGAAACCTTTGTACAATTATAATATATCTCACTGCCTCATAGATTGACTTTGGCCAACACTTCACCAATTTTCCTGCCTTCCAAGATCATATTTCTTTGGATTGATTCTCAATTTATTACCCCCCCCCCCCCATTAATTAGTGAAATTCCCATCCAAGACTTCGCAATCCCTGTAGGTCCTTCTCTAACTGCCTACACCACCTCTACAAATTGGATAATTATACAATTGATAGTACACTTCCATGAACTAAAATTTCAACTGGGTATATCAAATTTAATGCATGCATGAGTTAATTATTAGTTTAGTTATCAGTTAACTGGTTGAACACTCAAGATTCACCCCACTGCAAGACCTCTTACTAGTTCCCCCAACATTTAGAACTAGTTAACTTACCTTAACTCAATTTAACTGAATTAAATTGTTACAACTAAAATTAAACCCAACCTAGGATCTTAAAAATTAGGAATCACTGTACACAACTCAAGTTAAGCCCACAATTCAAATTACGTAAGCAAAATGAGTGATAACAACTTAGTTAACTCATTCAAGGTTTCTTGTGATATGGAATTTTAATTTTATCCTAATTTAATTCAAGGGAAAATTAAATCAAGATTTTACTTATTCCATTTTTCAAAACTCCCTCTCAGCAAGAAAGGTATTATTAGATAGCCTCTATGGAACTCTAATTTTCTTCTCTAGAAAACCTTTCTCAAATTTTTTGCATCTTTTTCCTTTGTAGGAATGTATTCTGGAATCATGTTCTACCTCTATACACAATCTCTTAGATCATGATATAAGATGTTGATATGCTTGGATCAATCATGAAAAAATGGATTCTCATAGATTTTGATAAACTATAATGGTCACAACAAATCATAATGGGATTCATTATATAAACAAATAACCCAACAAGAATATTTTTCATCTAGATAGCTTCGGGAGCTACTTCACTAGCAGCCATGTACTTTGCTTCTGTTGAACTGAGTGTAACTAATATCTTATTACTCTTCTACCAAGAAACTATTGTTGACCCAACAATGAAGACCTCTTGAGGTGTTCTTCCGATCTGATGGGCTACCCACCTAATATGTATCTCTGAAGCCTTGGAGGTTCACTTCACCTAATACTGAGTAGTTTGTCTAAGGTATATCAACACATGTTTGGATGCCTTCCAATATAGTTTGGTTGGACTCACCATTAGTTGACTAAGATGGTTAACTTCATAACACATGATTCGTCATGTGTTCATACAATACATAAGTGAACCCACAATCTTGCTGGGAAAAATATCGAGAGGGGGGCTGAATGATTATTTTAAACTCAGCTCAGCTTTCAAATTCTTATTATGGTTTATGTATGATACTATCATTAAGCAAACCAACCTATGTATGCAATTTTTATGAAGAAAAACAATGTTTTCCCAGTTAACTAACTCTTCATTTATTCCATCATCTGTTTAACTTTACACAATGCATAATTACTTCATTATAAATTAATTAAACATTAACCATGAGAAGTAAGAGAAAAGTAAACCATCACACATAAGAAACACAATAACACATGAGGACACTAGTATTTTCATGTGGAAAACCAATCTGGGAGAAATCATTGTTCTCATCATCTATGTCTTCATATTTTATTATATATGAAAACATCTTACAATATTTTTTTAGTGTAGACTCATACTAGTAAGAAAGCACCTAACTACAGAAGGCTACAACCTTCTCTAATTTTCCATCACCCACTGGAAGGGAGCCCCAAAACCCTCATCATGTTTACTAGCACCCAATGGAAGGAAACTCCAACCCCCTGAAAATATTAACCAAGTACCACTCGAAGGAAGCTTCAACTCCCTCACTCAAGGCTCCAACCCAGAACACCTCTCTCAACCATGATTCATAATATCTCTTATTGGATCCACCTTACTTAAAACATCAAAACCTGTGGGCCACTTTTCATCATATTTTCAGACTGGACCCACTACCATCATTCAATATCAATACCAAATAACAATCACTGAAACCAATCACTTAATCATTGAACCAGAAAAATCAACAAATCAATTACTAAATTTCAATTAATCAATGCAACTATATCAAATTAAACCAAAAATATCATATCAATGCACAATTACTCATTAATATACAAATTCAAACAATGTTACCCATCACTAAAACCAAATGTTTCTACTACAAACATAAATCAAACATATGTCTAAATATATATGCGACTGTCATGCAACATAACCATGTATGCGCATGCTTCTCCTTAAGATGATCTGCATATAGATCTCAAAAAAATAAACATCGAATCTTAATCACTACACCAATGAATCAACTATTGAATCACAGGATGAAACCATCATAGATCATTGAACGAAATAGAGATCATCACACAATAGGATCATCATTAGTCAATATTTCATTCCATTATCAGTTCAACCCAACCAGTACTATCAAACACAAATTATAATAATAGATACTTCATGATCAAAAAATAATAACAAATGTAACAAAACTAATCACACATCATTAATATTTTATACTGTAAAACCCTATAATATGTATGTTCATTTTACAAAGAACACTCCTGTATGTAATTGGTTCCTATTTTTGACACTTGCATACAAATTCCGAAATTTTGCAGAATGTATATGAAACTACATAGAAGCAGATCCATGTATGCAAGTGATCTCTATGAATAAAACCAACATACAAATATGTAATTAGTGAGGCATAGTTTCGTTGCACAACAAAACATCTGTCAAAAACAAATATTGGCATACACATTGTTACAGACACACATCATAATACCAATATCACATATCTATTAAACCATAAACAGATTATCCAATATTTATTCATTTCATATCTTTCAGATCTAATCCATCTCCATGCTCCCTGGTAGGTCCCTATATTACTATTGCAGTCCCTTATTATTGTTAGTGTAGCCCCCTTATTGTTATTTTTGTACCCTTGTAACCCCAATATTGTTATTATTGTGCCTTTACATTATTATTGTTAGGTCGGCTAGGATTATATTGTGACCCCATTGACTCCTATATATAGAAGGAGGTTTTATCATTTGTATCATCTAAGAATTGTTCATTTATGTAATGTAAAGGAGGTTTACCCCTCAAATTGACTTATTTCTAAGGCATTGATCTCTCTTTTCTTACATTTTTGGAGCTGGTTTCATAAAATTTGGTATAAAAACTTTGGATTATAGGGTTTCGCTACTCCAAAAATGTCATCGTGTAATATTTGCTATATTTTTTTTCTACGAAGATTCAAAAGATGAAATTTTTATCACGCGAACCCGAAAGCCCAAGGAACATCCTGTAAAAATTTTAGATATTGGTTTTCAACATTTTCGGAGATATGATATGTGCCATTTAGGGTTTTTGCAAGCTCCTGAATTTCATATAAAAGACGTGACTGTGGGAAAATCATCATAAGTCTCTCTCTCGGCATGAGATTTGAATTCTGTAAAAAGTGGCCCCAAGTACATGGACTGTAGTTTTATGTTTATCAATTTTAGAGCCTAAGGTAATTTTGGGAGATTGGACATAACTTTTTCTTGAAGAATCCAAATCAGGTCAGAACTGTGGCATTGGAAAGAAGATTTAGGTGGATACTACAGGACCAAATTTCAGATATTAAAGATCTGAAATCACAAAGATAATGAAGTATTAATATTGAGCTCCTCAAAATCAATAAAAAGGTGTGTATTTTTTTCAAATTGGATAAGTCTTGTTTGAAAAATTAGTTTGAAGTGATTCCAAGAGCATATTGAATCATAGATATTAGTATTTGGTTCTAAAATTCTCCTTAAAAGAATTAAGAACCCATTAAGCCCTTATTCATGAAGATGAAGAAGTGCAACATGATATATCAAAAATTGAAGAGAAAGTGCACCAAATTTCACTCTCATAAAGAGAAAAAAAAAATGAATTGGATGTTTTGAAGAAAGGTGTGGAAGCTAAGATGGATGGTTTGAAGAAGGGAATGGAAGCTAATATGGATGGTTTGAAGAAGGGCATGGAAGCTAATATGGATGGTTTGAAGAAAGGCATGGAAGCTAAGATGGATGGTTTGAATAATGGCATGGAAGACATGGAAGAAAGAAAGGAAAACATGAAGAATGATATAAGAGCAGAAATGGAAGGATTGAAAAACTTGATACAATAAATGATTCCTAATGGCGAAAAGATAGTAGAGGAAACTCATGATGAGAAAAAAATAAATGTTAATCGTGATTTCATAAACTCTAATTTTGGATGGAAGACCACCATATTCCAAATATCGATATGAGGAAGTTTGATGGAAAGGATCCTGTAACATGGATACTACATATGGAGCAATATTTTGATTTCAATAATTTTCAAAACACACAAAAGGTATGCATTGCAACTTTATATTTAGACAAGGTACATTTGTATGGTATCGATGGCTTTGCTCCCATAAAAAAACTGTCACGTGGAGAATTTTTATGGAGGAAATGATATCACATTATGAGGATACAAAGAGCAACACCTTTTTTAGCCAATGGATAAATCTCAAGCAAAAGGGTTCAGTGGTGGAGCACATTGAGGACTTCCGAAAATTAAATATAAGGGTAAGTGATATTCTAGAGGAACACGAGATTGATGTCTTCATAGGGGCTTTAAAGGATAACATCCAACATGATGTTCGCGTTTGGGAACTTGATTCATTGGAGAAGGAATTTAGGTTGGAAAGAAAAATTTAATGTAAAATTATGGCGACAAGGAAGACTACCACTCACATTTATAAAGATGGAAGTGTTGCTACTCCTAGACTTCCACAACCTACAAGGTTGACACCACAACAATTGGAAGAAAAAAGAGAAAAAGGGCTTTGCTACAGTTGTGATAGAAAATACACTAAAGGTCATAACTATGCTTAGAAGAAATTATTTTACATATGTTGTGAAGAAGAGGAAGAAAATGAACAAGAAACTTCAAAAGAAGAGGATATACACTAGGAAACAACCCTAGAAGAAGAAGAAATGAGTTCGACCATATCATGTAATTCATTGGTAGGAATTATCACTCCTCAAACTGTCAAGATAGAAGGACATATCAAGAAGAAAAAGGTAATAGTGTTGATTTATTTGGGTATTACCCATAATTTTATTCATTAGAAGGTAGCCAAGGAATTGAATTGTTTCATATACCCAGCACCAGAATGTCAATTGATGGTTGCAAATGGAGGGAGTATAAATTTCTCTAGAAAATTCCATAATATCAATATAACCATGGGGGAATATGTATTTAATAGTCGAATGCTTTCCATTCAAATGGGAGGTGCTGATGTTGTACTAAGAGTACAATAGTTACAATCTTAGGGGATGATATCTTTTAATTTTCAATAAATTTTCTTGAAATTTTTTTCAGAAGGAAAGGAAGCCGAATTATGTGGTATCGTAGAGAAGCCAGGAAAGATAATAAGCTCTAATTTCATGAAAAATCTTCTTAAGAAAGAACAACAAGGCATAATTTCACAATTATGCTCACTAGAAGTTCCAACATCAAAATCATTTATTTCTCTAGATCTCCAAAAATTATTAGACAATCATTCCAAGGTGTTTGAAACTCTCAAAGGAATCCAACCTATTCGTGATCATGATGATGCTATTAATTTGATTCGAAGAAGTGTTCCTCCAGACATCAAGCCTTATTGATATCCTTATGTCCAAAAGAGCGAAATTGAAGTATGATTGCAGAAATGTTAGAGGATGGTATAATTCAACCTAGTCAAAGTTCTTTCTCTGCTCCAGTAGTATTGGTACATAAGAAGGATGGATCATGGCGCATGTGTTCGGATTATGGGGAGCTCAATAAGCTCACTATTAAAGATAAATTTCCCGTTCCTGTGATTGATGAATTATTGGGTGAATTACATGGAGAAATTTATTTTACCAAATTGGATATTCGTTCAGAATATCATCAAACTAGAATTAATACTGAAGATATTCCAAAACATCATTTCAAACTGATGAGGATCATTGTGAGTTTTTGGTCATGCCTTTTGGCCTTACCAATGCACCTTCTAAATTTCAATGTTTTATCACTCAGAAAAATTTAAACATTATTTTACATGGTCTTCAAGTCCATTTGTCAAAGGTATGGTCATAGAGTTCAATTGTCACAAGTTGGTATAGGAAAACTTAAATTTTTTCATCTTAACCTATTCTAAGGTTCAAACCAACTTCCATTCAAATCATATCATGTCCCACCAGTCATAATTTGCTGACATATTTCATTTTCGATGATTTTGAATTCAAAAAGGTCACTTTAGTTCATTTTTCTTCTTTTCATAGCCTTTTACATTGAGGAAAGACAGCTTTCGCTACAAAATTTCCTAATAGTTTCATAGAGAAAATGTCGAGAAATGAACTAACCATGCTACGAAAAAGGGTTTTTCTGTCTATCTTGTCAAAACTAGTGCAAGGTGTTAGTCCATGATTATAATTATTAGGGTGGATGTCATTCGAATCAGTTAGGGTCATTTCAAAGGTACGAAGGTCATGGTTGAGGCCATTATTATTGTTTTTACCATGCATGAGTCATGATTAAGCCATGAGATATCATCGAAACTTTAAAACATTACCCAATTGAGTATTTTGTTGTTATTCGCTTCATCTTTTCATTCTATTGAGTTCTGGAGAGTTGTTTCACTGATCCAAGCTGGTTACTGGCATTTTCAAAAGTTGCAGGTGTCACTAATCAAGCGAGGCTAAGAAGGTATAAAATCACCATGGCTGCAAAGAACAAGACCAAAAAAGGTGGCCACTACCTCATATATGAGCCATCAGACATGAATTTGTTAAATGAAGACCCAAATGGCTTAGAATTTTTCAAAATAATAGGTTGTTTGCAGTTCTGCCAAAGATTGTAAAGGTGCCATGTGCAGGTTTCTAAGGAGTTTGCTATCAGCTTCAATGGGATAGCTTCAAAGGTAGGAATGTTAAACCTTAAAGTAACACCAAAGACCATTGCAACAACAATAGGAATCCCTAGAGGAGGATAAAAATGGTTCAAAGGCATCAATTTGACCATGTATGACTGTAAAGAATTCAACAAGACATAGCATAGTGAAATTGATCTCACAAATGCTACCCCAAGGAGCTATATGAAGGAAAACTACTCAAATATGTTGTTGATGATCCAAAAGTGCTTCACTTTTGAAGGGAGGTACCACATGGTTTATTCCTACCACCTTAGGCTTCTGCTGCATTTTTTGGGTAAGAGGTCTCTTGATTTATGTTTTTAATTATACAAAAGGTTAGGTAAAATGTCAAACAACGTTCAAGTTAAAGCAGAAGGAAATGAAACCTCTCTTTTTCATCATGGTTTGATCAAGTTGTTGGTGTTAGAGGAGTTAAGAATATTAGGGAGAGATTGGTCATCTTTTCTGTTCATAAGTGGTTTTGAAGTAGATTCTATCACTCCTAAAAGAACTCCCAAACCTAGAGATATACCATCACCTTCAGTAGCAGAGCAAGTTGAGCCAGTGATCATGGAGATAGAGCCTTTGCAGAAGGTTGATACACCCAAAGCTACACCTACAAAAAAAGCCAACAGTGAGTAAACATTGCAGCAAGAGAGTTACAAGGAGCCAAACAGTGGCTAAGGGTAACTTAGAGGACATTTTTCATGCCATTGATATTGAAGAAACACCCATTGTCCAAGCTGAAGACATAAATGAGGGAGGAAGGAAGCTCAAGAAAGGTAAAACAACTAAGAAGTTAGAGTTTGTAGGTGAATATGTAGGATTCATGTTTCAGGCTAGAAAACCAATGACAAGACATAAAAGAAAGGTCTTAGAAAGTAGAAAAGAGGCTCAGAAGGTCACTAAAACTATTCAGCCACCACCAAGCATCATAGACCTCTCCTCACCTGCAAAAGAAGAATTGGTCATCAAACAAAGGAAGGGTAAAGAGAAAATAATTGAAAAAATAGAGATTGAAATCCTTAAGGAGTAGTTGAAGCTAGAAAATGATGAAATATCAGTCTTAAAGAAATAATTAAGGAAGAACAAGATTCAGAAGGTGCAGTTTGAAAAAATGAAAGAAATTTGGGAAGAACAGGTCATAAGTGTGTCAAAGAACTTGGAAAATACAGAGAATTTGATCAAATGGACATCCATTGAGAGGAGAGGTCAAACACATTAGAAAAATGAACCTACATTTACAATCTAAAAATAGGACACTTGAGGAACAAGTCAAATATCTTCAAGAGAAATTAGAACTGATTCATGAAGAGCCAAAGAAGAAAGGTTTGCAGATGACTGTGGTTGAGGAGCTTATAGTTCAACTGATCATAAATGAAGATGAAACACCACATGGGGCCATAAGTTGAGATTGAATGTGGTTTATAAGGTTCATGGCATGTTGAAGATCAAGTTTTTATAGCTAGAAGTCATTTTTTGGAGACAGTTTTGAAATCTGGAATTTCTGCACTTTTACACAATTTTGTAGCGTTTCCTAGGCTTAAAGCTAAGAAAATGCTATGAAAAAATCTGTAGTAGCCTTCTTTTCTCTAAAATCATCTTTTTTAGTTTTCAATAAGGGATTTTGATGTTGGTGAGGTGTCATTTCTTGGTTGACACCATGGAACAACAAAGGAGAGAAGTCTTTGGGTACAAAAGCTATTTTTTAGACGCTACCAAAGCTCGTTACGAAACTGTCTTATTTTCATAGCGAGCTATTTTTGAAGGTTTTGGAGCATCTTAATGGAATTTTCCAACAATTGGACTCTTCCAACATGTCAAGGTACCTTAACATCAAACATTTATGACTTGAAGGAAGTGTTGTGGAGACAGGTCACCAGCCAAAGATCTTGTTGAAGATAAGGATTATGTATTCCTAAAAAATAGGGTTTTTTTCCACATGTCCAGGAGATTTTTTAATATTTAAAGTGGTGATGAACTATGTTGTGGCTTTTTCAAACATGTGATACTTATTTGGAAACTTTCATGTAATTGTTTCACAATATAAGGTAGAGTATGTAATAAATAGGAGTTAGACTCATATTAGGAGATATCTTATTTAAAGTGTAGCTATCAGTTTCTTATTAGACATCATGTTTTTTAGTTATGTGATGTGTCATAGGAGAATTCGATGAATCTAGTCACTAGGTAGATCATCCCTATTGTAAGAATGTATATTTAAAGACAAAGCATCAAAGTAGTGAGGGTTGGAGATTTTTTGCTCCAAATTGTTGCTTTATGTATTTTGACTTATATCAGTAATACCAGGGGACTTTCTTCTTGAAAGACCTGAGATTCTCATGGGTTTTTTAATATCTTATTGATCTACATCTTATGTTTTACCACTTGCAGTAGATTTCATTTCTATTACTCAGAATTCATAGCTCTATGCTCTGACTTCCTTTAGTAACAGAATTACTGTGTTTTCCTATGTTTTATGAGTTAATTTCCTTTGTTAAAGACCCCTATATTCCTTAGCTTGGATGTCAAGAAACCTTACCACTGAAACTACTTATTGTTGACTCCATACACCCAATGGTAGCAAGAATACATTCTTTTCAACCTACATACATAAAAAAAAAAACAAGTTACTTTTCAAATAGAGTTAACCATATAATACTATCATTATCAAATATCATAAACCCCTTGAGAGAGCCCTCTTAGACTGAAGAGGCTAAGCTTCAGTCAAAAGCTAGTTTGAAATAGTTACATAGAGTTGTCTGATCAGCAGCCAATCATGTGCAATTTTGTGATAACACAAGGGTTGATGAATTCCATTTTCAAACCCACCCTTAGAAAATTTGTGGTAGTATTTTTTGATGATATACTAATCTACAATAGGTATTGGAAGGATCATGTTCAACATATTGACAGGGTGCTCAAACTCTTGGAGGAGAAATAATTATATGAAAAAAAATCCAAATGCTTCTTTGGAGTACAAGAGGTGGAATATCTAGGTCATATTGTATCTCATGAGGGTGTTAAGGTAGACCCTAACAAAATTAAATCCATTAAGGAATGGAAATTCCCCACAACCATAAAGTAGTTGCGAGGATTTCTCTGGTTAATAGGGTATTATTGCAAGTTTGTTAATAATTATGGGAGAATAGAAGTACCGATAACAACATTATTGAAGAAAGACACATTTTCATGGACTCCTGAAGCAACTAATGCCTTTGAACATCTTAAAGAGGCAATGTACCTAGCACTGATCTTAGCTATGCTAGACTTCACTAAGAACTTTATTATGGAATGTGATGCCTCAGGAAATGGAATTGGTGCTTTTTTAATGTAAGAAGGAAGACCCATTTCTTTTGAAAGTCGCCCAATCAAAGGAAAGTATTTACAGAAAGCTATTTATGAGAAGGAAATGATAGAAATACTACATGCACTAAAGAAATGGAGACCTTACCTAATGGGAAGACACTTCAAGGTAAAAACTGATCATGATAGTCTTAAACACTTTTTGGAAAAAAAAATATCTTCAGAAGAGCAGTAAAAATGGATCACAAATATGTTGGGTTATGACTTTGAAATCATCTACAAAAAAGGGAAGCTAAATTTTGTTACAGATGCACTCTCAAGAAAAAATGAAGAGGTGGAAGAATTGCTTTGTGTCATTTCTATTATCCAACCAGATTGGATAACTGAAGCAAGGGATGAATGGAAGAAGGATGAAGAAGTGTGGACACTCATTCAAAAATTGTTGGAAGATCCTTGTACATCTGATATATTTAGTTGGAAAAATGATTCCTTATGGTACAAATATCGCTTATATCTTTGTAATAATTACCAAATAAAACAAAATATTCTTTTGGAATTGCGCACTTCTCCTTTAGGAGGACACTCAAGATTTTTTTTAAATTACCACAAGGTGAAAAAATAATTTTGGGATGGCCTTAAATCTGATATTGAAAATCTTTTGGCGGAATGTTTGGTTTGCTAGTAAAATAAAGTTGACACAATTAAGACCCTGGATATTCTACAACCTTTATCCATTCCAACTCAATGTTGGGAGTATATTTCAATGGATTTTCTCACAGGTTTACCTAAGTGTGATGGAAAGACTATCATAATGGTAGTGGTTGATATAATTACCAAGTATGCACACTTTTTTGCATTATCTCATCCATTTAAAGCAAGTACAGTCGCTACTGCATTTATGGAAACAATTTAAAATCTACATGGAAACCCAAGGATTATTGTAAGCGACAGAGATCCCATTTTTACTGGATATTTTTGGACAAAATTATTCTCTTGTTTGGGTACTCAACTAGCTCATAGCTCGTCTTATCATCCTCAATCCGATGGTCAAACTGAGATAGTGAATAACTGATTGGAAGGATATATTTATTGTTTTGTATTTGATAAACAAACATAATGGGTCAAGTGGTCACCTCTCGCTAAATGGTGGTATAGCACTTCCTTCCATACTGCAGTAAAAATGACCCCATTTATGGAAATTTATGGATATCATCCATCATCCATCACATCATCCTTAAGAGAAAATGCTAAGGTTAAAGCAGTGGAAGACCCCATCGAGCATTAACAAGAAGTTCTCCATCTCTTAAATGATAACCTAAATTTCGCACAAAATTGAATGAAACAACAGGAAAATCAACATCGCAATGAGAGAAGTTTTGATGTAGGAGACTAGGTATTTTTACGACTACAACCATAGAAACGAATGTCCCTCAAGCAAGCTAAGAAGGATAATAAATTATCACCAAAGTATTATGGTCCCTACAAGGTGTTGCAAAATATTGGTACTATGGCATAAAAATTGGATCTTCTTGTTTCTTTGCGAGTGCATCCATTTTTCCATGTTTCATGCTTAAACAAGGTTATAGGTGAAAAACTTCGAGTTCAAACAATATTGCCAGAAATTTATGAAGAAGGAAAAATATTATTGGAACCTGAAGTTATCATGGAAACAATAACTCGACAGCTACGAAATCGATCAATTTCAGAGTATCTCATCAAGTGGAAGAACTTACCCACTGAAGATTCTACATGGGAGGATGAGAATTTTATACAGAAGCACCCAGAGCTACTCAAGTGTTGAGGACAACATTGTTTTTGAAGGAGAGGAACATGTTAGGTCCCTATATTACTGGTGTAGTCCCTTATTGTTGTTAGTGTATCCCCGTTATTGTTATTGTTGTACCCCTGTAACCCAATATTGTTATTATTGTGCCTTTACATTATTATTGTTAGGTCAACTAGGATTATATTGTGACCCCATGGACTCCTATATATAGAAGGAGGTTTTTTCATTTGTATCATCCAATAATTGTTCACTTATGTAATGTAAAGGAGGTTTCCCAATCGAAGTGGCTTATTTCTAAGGCGTTGATCTCTCTTTTCTTCCATTTTTGGAGTTGGTTTTATAACACTCCCTTGTGAAAACCTATTTCATATCAAGTAATTTATAAATAATCCATTAGATTCACACACCCTAATGCTCAATTTTAATATCCTTAGATATCATAAGCCTTAGCAAATACCTTAGGCCAATCCCTTATTAATGTCGATTGTATTCTTTGATGGGATCAAATGATGGTTGTCGCACTCATTACTGTGACCCAATACCATGGTAAAGACCCCTGGTATTAATAATACCATGGTGTGGAAATTATAAGCGATTTTCCTTCACTATACCTGTGTATTTACGTATCCTTTATTCACAGGACCCATGTATAATTTCCCTAACATAACATTTATTATTCCTTTGTGTCTAAACTGATATTCCTTTGTCCATTGTTTCTATCATATTTGTACCATCCTATATAATAATCCCACTACCATCATGTTGATATCTTAATCAAGTAGGTTTGCATCAAGGAAAACACATTGGCCATAATACCAACATTATCCACTTTTGGAATTGATGGAAACCACTTTGGTGTATGGTTACCACCACTTGTAAATACCTGTAAACAAATTCGTAAGCATACTAAGCTTCTATTCAAGAATTATTCTCCAATATCATGTTACTCTCCCCCTTTGACATCAAGGGAAAAGAGTTGACCAAATTTCAATGAAGACTTATTTCTCCTTGTGAAGAGATAAGCACTGTAGATATGATCTTCTCATTATGAGCACTGTATACTCACCATGCTCACCTTAAGCATATGCTAAATATTCTGGAAGACATAAAAGTAAGTACGTGAAATTATGACTCAACCAAATATGGAATTTCCTATCACTAAGGACGATGCTTACATCAATCACCCAACACATTGGTGTTACAAATTTTACTCAACATTACATCAAGTTCCCAAAATAATAGGATTTCATACATAATTGACTTGTCCCCAATAGTCCAAACATGAATGGATATTAAAATTATTACATCATGGGTCTTTACATGACCTTAACACCCAGAGACATATAGGCCATTTATAACCAAAAACAAAAACCTCAATAGTTAGGTAGCAAGACCATGAAAGTCATCAACAACTATCATACACCATATAAGAACATGTAATTTTAACATTGTCATCGTGAAGTAAGATAGGATAATGTAGCATCAATCACTAACAACATCAACATGTGACCAAATATGCAATCCTTTCAAGTAGCACTGAGTAGGTGTAGCAGCAACATATCAACAACCATCCTATTTTCTTAATGTAACACTCCTTTTCTTCATATATTAATATTTATAATTCATAGGCAGAAATATCATTCTCTTGGACCACAATGTCATCATATGCATATATAAAATACAAGGAGAACCTTCAACATCGATCAAGTATATCGCACAATGGGAAACTTCAGCAATATGCAAATCAAGTAATCATCCATAAGATCCTTGTATGTACTTCATTGATATCCCATGACATATAGATAACAATGTGTATTAACTAATCCTCATCAAATAATAATAGTATGAGATTGTACAATCAAGATTTCTTATTAGAAAAACTTATTTATCTCATATCATCAATATAAACATGCTCAATATATAAAGAGCCAAAAGTTCTTAAGAAGCATATATATCATCAAATGTAACATATACATGCATTATCACAATGTATCACCAACATATGTGAGAACCAAGCATCATAAAAACTTTTCATATGTAGCTTAAGAAATATACTTTCATCCACTACTTCACCATATGAAAGACATAATGGAAACAACATAGCATAATAAATTTCAAAAAATGCAACCTCAACAACAAATGTATCTTCAGCAACATCACCAATGATATATAGAGTTTTCATGAACACCATTATGAATCAAGGAATTCTAAAGAAATCATAATTCCAAAAATGCACTATTTGAAGTATAGAAAATGTTGTCCCGGAACCTGTGCCAACTATTCACTTTCAAGTATGATCATATTCAAATTATTCAATTAGTAAAGCCATAAAAAGAACCAAAGAAAAAAATATCATATTTCAGAAACTCAAAAACCATCATAAGCCAATACCACTTCTAAGTATCAGATTAGCATTAGTAAAATGTGGTCAATCAATGTCAGAACCAGAAAGCCAAATAATAATTGTTTGAGACATATTAGAACCTCTCCCTAGATCTATCCCATTGTCTCTTCATCTCATAGAAACATACACAACTTTATATACCAAAATTCATGTACATAGTCAGCTATCCTTCATGATATCCACGTACAGAAAGTAAAATGATGAAATTTCATAACCAAAGCTCCCCCTGAGCCTGCATTGTATGTTTGTGTTCATTGTTACTACACCAGATGCACTGTTAGAAATATAATAGCCATGAATATCAAAACAACATGGTGATAATCATTAGTATATGCATATTTCTACCTCCCCCTAAGATCATACTTCACTAATCTTGTAGGCCCGATAATCATTATTCGTTCCTCATGAGGTCATGTACCTCTCATTACTTCTATAGTTACTGTGGGAAGTAAGCTTTCAAAAAAATGCAGTGCAATGGGAACCATTTTCTTTTACTCTATGTCTAAATAAGAGAAGCTATCCTTCTTATTTCTATGGGAATTGATTTCTTTAAACACGTATAATTTGTCTGAATTTCTATATCCTCTTGCTATCATCTTTCTAGTTTCTTCATCTATAACCTTACATTTGGTTGATGTAAACATAATTGAATTTCCTTTATAGATCATTTTAACTACACATAATATTTTTCTTTATCCCTTGAACTAATAAAGTATCAATTTTTCTTCTATATTTAATAATTTTTTCTCTACGATTTCCCAAAAAATTTGTTGGAGCACTATTTATGAGAATAAACTTACCATTTGTGTTTTTTTTGAGATACTCAAACTTGCTCTTATCTCAAGTCATGTTATGAGAGAATCTATTGTCTATGTACCATTCATCTTCATATTTAAATGAGCAGAGAGAAAGATGACATCTTGTTTGTTCTCTTTCTTTCTTCTTATTATGTGAAATTGATCAGGAGCTCAAGTCCAAGCCATGGAAAAAAAACTGAAAATTGAAAATGTTTAAAATTGGTTGAAACCAAGATGGTTTCATAGGTCTCGTCTTCCTAATTCTAGTGTCGTAAATGGTTCGAAAAAAGGACACCGTATGAAGAAGTTATTGAAATTTTAGTGGAGTGGGTCCGGCGGAGCACAGAGGGGCCAACCCTCCTCCCATGGAACCTCATCATATGACCAGTGTGGGAGCTTAATGATTAAGAGCGCTTAAGGAGCCTAATATCAAGTTTTATATTTAATTAAGCTTCAATTAATTGGAGTTTAATATGGCGGAGATTCTAGAGGCGCTCCCAAATTTAGGTGGACTTCCACTTTTAGTGGAGTTAACTGGCAATTGCCCCACATTTAGTGGAGGAAATTGGGGCAAAGTTGTTTTGGTCATAACTTTCTCATTACTCAACCTTTTGGAATGAAATTTTTTATTGATTTCATTTTTCTCAGCAGTTTGGACTTAATGGCGTAGGTTTCAGAGCCATTGGAGCTCATTTTCAGCCTGTTTAGCTTCAGAGAATATTTTTGAGCCACTAGGGCCATTTTGGGTTTTGAGTTTGGTTGAGCTGTGGTTAACCTTTTTTGGTGAAAAAAAAGTCATTTTTGACTATTTCCTACATTCCAGATCCATTGGAATATGTCTAAGCTCTATTTGAAGACTTTCGGAGGCCGAAAACCTTTAGGAGAGTTTTCAGGGCCACCATGGCCATTTTGGGGTTTGAGATGTTTTGAGTTGTGGTTATCAGCTTGAGGTGAACCAAAGCTCTATTTTAGATAATTTAGACCTTATGAAGCCATTGGAAGTGTTTTCAAAGGAATTTTAGTAATTCTACATCCCGAAAAGTTGTAGAGAAGTTCAAAGCACCAGCAGGACATTGATGAAGAAATCATTGTTTATGGTAATCTTTCACTGTTTAGTGAATTTGAAAAGGCATTATTAGCTTTTTCCTACCTTCTGAATCATTTTATATATTCATATTTTTCTATTGAGACACTTATAATCTTGTATTTCATTTGAGAGCTTTTAATACAAGAGGACAAGCCCATTTTGGGAGGCTTGATCCAGGAGATGTAGCCCAAGAGTTGGGGTGAACTCATATATTATATTGCTGTTGTGTTTTGATATTATATTGCTGAATATTATTTCTGATACCTGTTAGTATCCTATACCAATAGGTGTCATTTTTCATGATTGTCTTGATTGAACTATGGAATATGTTCAAACCTTTTTCTTGAGCAAAGGTGTTCCATATTCTTGAAAAAAACCAAAAAATCAAAAAATTTAAAAATGTAAAGAGGGTATACCCTAAAAGAAAAATCAAAGGGTAAGAAAAATAAAATGGTCAAAAAAGTAAAAGAAATGAACCCCATCAAAAAGAAAGGCCAAGGAAAGTGTGCAAGTCTAAATGCCACTACTTTTTACTCTGATGTAATAAACAAATTGTGTGCAACTTGTATTTTATGCCACAATTCATGAATAGTCAAACTGTTTAAGCTTGGCTAGTTCATTTTTCAATTTCATGTTGTAGAATAAAGAATAAATATCTGACCAAACAGTTTAATCTTGGTAGATAAGTAGATAGGTAGAGTTAATAAAAGGTGCTCAACAGTTTAATCTGAGCCCTTGGATGCAATAAGTGTAGAATTAGATAGATTTGCCTTGTAAAATAAAAGAAGATTGAAAAGGGTTTGCAAGTCTAAATGCACCCTAATAAAGAAGAGAAAATGGTAGTGTCAAGTAGATAGGGTAGGTAGATGGTGCTGCAAAGTGTTATCTGATGAATGATGCTGCTACATGTTTTTTGATCCTTTACTTTCATCACAAATACTAAAGCAGGAAATACATTTGAAAATCACAGCAAGCAAAGTCAAACTCATTAACTTCCCTCATCACTTTCCCCTAAAAAGTTTTACTAATTTCCCCCAAAGTACTAAGGTATTTGGAGATCAAAAGGGCTCAAGGCATTTCCTTGACTTTTGGAGGGACCGGACCCTCGGCCTAATGATCAAAAAGACCTAAGTACTTGAGATAATTCATCATTATAATCATTCACCTTTAACCTTTTCCTAAGTAAAATCCATTTTTATTAGGAAAATTATGCAAAATTCCATAAAAATCCCTCAAAATAACTTACTATTCTAAGTTTAAGTGTTGAAGATGAGATATTGCAATTTTACTTCAGAAAATATCACTTTCTTAGATGAGCAAAGTGTTTTGAGTTCCATTGTCCCTTTCTCATATTAATGTTTAACTCTATTTTACTAAATCCCTAGTGAAATGCCCTATCCTAAGTATATAGCTCCTTTTATATAAATATCCGAAAACCCATTTATTATAATGTTTTAACCAAAGTATTTACCTCCAAAATATTCATTAAAACCCGCTTCTACAAGCCCTTTGGTTAAAATATATCGTTATATTATAGTCTCGCCCCTATGATAAGTTAACTACATCGGTTAATTGATCATATAATAAAAAAAATATATAAGAAAAAACTTTAAACATATAATTCTATATGTTTAAATGCAAAAAAAGAATAAAAACCCGAAGTTTGTTTTTAAAACCAAAACCTTGGAAAGATCCTATGCCACCGTGGCCCATCCACCTGGCATTCCACCCGGCTTTTCAACCATCCAATGAAATCCCGCTGCAACCCTTTTTTCATTATAAATATGGGATTAATTAGTTATCTGAACTAATTAATAACCTTCCATTCACCAATTAAAAGCCTCCCGGGGTGATTAAATTAAACATTAATTGTTTCAAAAACCCGACGGGCCCGCACCTTAAACCTTCGCTTAATCCATGTCCTTTTCCACCGTTGGATCATCCCTCCGCAGATCGACGCTCCACGTCAATCCCGCTACCCATCCTTTGTCAGAGTTTTAACGCGCGGGGGATTGGTGGTATTTGACCAGTCCTCCGTCCACGTGGCAACAATCCAATGGAATCGCTCCACCCGCGATCAATACCACCTTTGCCAATAAGCGGTGCGGGGACTAACCGCTTACCGCCCGGCCCCCCTGCCCCACGTCAGCCCGTACCAAAGTGACGTCACTCCTCGAAAAACTAAAAACCCCTTTTTTGACTTTGGAAATAAAACAAATTCGCGTGTTTTTATGTCATTTTCATCATTTGAACGCGACTGTGCTTTTCGCTACGAATTTCAAATTTCCACTGAAATCCACTGTTCAATTCGATTTCGCTCGAGAATTCCGCCAGACCTGTGTTCAAGCATCATCCTGCTACTGCCTGATACCTGTTAAAAGCCAGTTTTCCTCCAAGAATAGGTATTTATCTTATAGCGCTCAGAAAATCCAAAAGAAAGTCTGTTTTCCTCGTTTTCCACTGGATTAGTGATTAAATCTTATCACTGAGATCATTCCCTGAGGTTTTAAAACTATGAATTGTTCCCTTGAAACTGCAATTGTGTTAATTTCCTTCATTTAAATTGAAATTGCATCCGGCCTGTGAAGAAAACCCAGAAACTTCTGTTTTGAATCCACAAGAACCAAAATGGAAGCCCCGGCAGCGCTGAATGTGACTCCATTGAATGCCCCCCACAGAGAGTTAGAATATTTGCCTTTAGTAGATAAAGATTTTCAGATTAAAGATTTGCATTTTGATGAAAGTCCCCTTCTGATTTATTGTCGTTGCAGAGACGACTATTCAAAGGGGCAATATGTCATTGGGTTGTGGGAATCCAATCTCCCGAGATATCTCATCCCCTCAGTCATTTCTTTCCCAGAAATTATCCACTATTGCCATTCTAACTATGATCTGACTCAAAGAGCTGTAATATCCCCCGAACAGAGTGTTCTTTTCCCCATTACTCCCCAAGCTATCAATGTGATGCTCCATTTTGAACCTGGTCAAAACCTCACTCCCTTGTCCATTGGGGAATTGCTTGAAAAATCTACTCGGTTGTCCCCTGAAGAGGTAATCAGAAGATCACATCCTTGGATAAACAGTCTTAATACTAGTCATAAGATTTGTTTATTCCAATATTGTTATCAAATCTATTCAAACAGAGGTTAGAAAGCATAACAACTAAAGAGTATCAATGGTTAAAGTGTATCAGGTAAAAGTCAGTGACAGTTAAAATGAAGTTACAGAGCAGTCAAAGGTAAACAGTAAAAGTAAATACAGAAGACAGTAAAATGGTAAAAAGAGATGAGAATAATTTCACCAATAGGGAGGTTTGTCTAAAGTGAAAGTAAAACAATCAAAAGAGCAAAAAAGTAAAAAGATGAAAAAACATAACAAAAAGGAACATTTTTGCAGAAATTGCATATTTTAGTCATAGTTTTGCAGAAACTATTGTGATCAATCCAGGATGAATTTTACAAAACTGAAGGAGTTTTATGTTCTTAAGAGGTCCATCTACAAAAACCTCTCTCACTTTTCTAACATCCATTATGGTTTTGGAAATATTAAACATTTTTGGAAAGCACGTTTTGCAGAAAATTCCAGTTTAAGTCATCATTTTGCAGAGAGGATTGTGGCCAATAAAAAATACTTCATAAAAAACGGAAGGAGGTTTTTGTTCCTAAGAGATCCATCTACAAAAACCTATCTCAGTTTTTTCACAGTGGTTTTATAATGAGAGATAAATGTGCATATTTAGAGGCCATTTTTCAGACTCTGTAAAACTCTGTTTTACACATATTTTTTACAGAGACTATTATGCATAGCTGGAGAGGAATTTTTGGAAAATGAAAGAGGTTTATCTCACCAACATATTTATCTACAATAAACTCTTTCACGTTTTACATATATATTACGGATTGAGAAATAAAAAGATATCATTGGACCCCAAGTTTGCAGAATTGTTGGAGTAGATTGCACAAAGAAAGGAAGCAGTTAGTGACTTGGATGCCTCATCATCAACTAAGAGTTGGATCAAATTCGAATTCTTCTCTTTGTCATCACCTATCCATACAAAATAGTGCCAAATAGATGCATTATTTTGAGTGTCCTTTAATTAAGTTCTATTTATGTAAATAGTTGGAGAGATTTGTGAACCAATTTTGATATTTGTTTCAAGATATTTTAGTTTAGAATTTGTATAAATACTCCACTCTTGGAAGCATTTGGGGTGGATTCTATTACTCTTTTGTAACATTGAGATTTTCGGAATAAAAAAATTTTTGGACAAATTTATTCGTGGCTTACTGGATGACGATTTAAAGCACTGGACTTGTTGCAGGATTCATGTGTTGGACTACAGTTCAATAAGTTTTTCTACCCTTTGTCTTTTATATTAGTTTATAACATCATCATATCCATTTCTGAATAATTTACATAAAGGATTGAATCAGAATTTACTTAATTGTACTCTGATTTCAAATGTGATTGTTCTTAATGTTTTCTTCTAAATTAGTTATAAGCATGAATTCTTAAATGCTCTTGCTTTGCTAATTTAAACATTGTTGATTACTATAATAAAGAATTCTTCATTGCTCTTTGTTTGTAGTCATCTAATTTCTTTATTTTGAACATGGTGAAAGATTCTTAGCTGCCTTTCATCCCTTCAAAATCAACCCATCCACTCTAAATTTTAAGGATTGTTCTCTGTCTAGCTATCTTGCCCTGTAATACCATCTTGTGTTTAGAATAGAAATCTAGTAAAGCCATCCTTTGACTCCATAGCCCAATGGACTGAAAGCTCTCAACCTTGCCCTTAGTTTGTGGATTCCACCATTTTCCCAAAACAAACTTTAAATCTATAACTATCCTAAAACCTTCTAAGAACAAAGATAAATTATAAAGAGAGAGCCCTCTCTAGATGCAGATTGGCTAGATTCTGCATCTAAAAGGTTGGTTTGTGGTTACCTCGGGTATACTTTCCTCTTACACAACTTCTAGGAAAACCTGAGTGATAACAATACCCATGTTAAGTTTCAGCAAAAAAAATTACACTTAAGATACATAAACAATGAAAAGACATACTCCATTAGCAAGCTAAATTTCTGCATAACGTCAAGTTTAAAGCAAGATCATTTTAATTAAATCTGAGTGTTTACTTCTATTATTTCTTTAGACATAGTCTATAAGAGGACTAGGTAGCCTCTGGATTCATCCTTTCTTTGAAAGGTGAAATATCCAGTAAATGCCTCTACAGTCTATCTCTGTATTAGAAATATGAAGTTCTCACATTTTCAGATTTAAACTTAGAGTATTTTTGCACTCATTTACATAATTGAAAATGGATACCTTGCACCCTTTTCAAGTACCTTCCATTCTTTAATGTCTTGAGCACGGATTCTTGTACACAGCCAAGAATTGTTTCTCAAGGAACAACATAGTGTAAGAGATTTACTGTTTTATTGGTTGCAAAATGGCTGCTTGAATGAGAAGGGGTCTTTACTGACATTTGGTTAAAAGCTTGTCGTTTGTTTGAAAGCTTTGAGGACTTTTCTTTGGAAGTTCCTTTTGGTTGTTTTTACCATTTACATAATGTCAACTTCTTCTACAAGTGAAGTTTCCTCCTTCACGAGATTCTTCAATGATGACATGAAGAATGAGTTCTTTAAGGTGAAGGACATGGTGCAGATTCTCATTGAGGATCAAAGAGAAAGTGTTAAGCTTCATGCACAATTGTTGGCTATGAAGGATGAGAAGGAAGCAATTCTCCAAAGGTTGAATGACATGGAGAAACAACTCCTTCAAGCTCAAGAATCTTTGTCCAAGAACAAGCGTGAGGAAGAGGTTAATCATTCCAACTTGTCTTCAATTTCCTCCATTGAAAAGTATGTTGGTTCTTTTGAAAAACATACAAGAGGTATTGGGTCCAAATTGATGTTGAAGATGGGCTATCAAGAAGGCAAAAGTTTGGGCAAGCATGCACAAGGAATTTTTTAGCCTATTTGTGTTGTGGAGTGTCCCAAGAATATTGGTCTTGGCTATGAGCAGCTTAATGGCGAAGCTTTGAGCACATGCATTTAAGAATGTGATGCAAATTTAAAGAGAACCTTTGTTCCAAGTTCTCAAATGCATTTATGTCAAAATTGTTCTAAGGATGATTGCCATTGTTTGAAGCCATCATTGTAGAAAGTAGAAGATAAACACGTCGCTTATGAGGAGCATGAAAATGTAAGAATTTTTCAAGACAAGAACAGTAATGAAAGTCTGAAAAGGGAAGTTGTCTCCTCTACTAGTTCATCGTCTTTCGAACACAAAAAGGATGGACATTCCATGCAGAAAAAGAGGTATAATTATTCAAATGATCAATTTCATTATGTTTCAGCGAAGAATAATAATTATTCTTGTTCGAATGAAAGAAAATTTTGTTGCACATTTTGTGGTGGAGTTAACCATGTTGCTTCAAGATGCTGGTTGAAAAAGAAATCACACAGGAAGCAGAAAAGGCAAAGAGAAATTTCTCAGAAAGTGCTTACGAGTTGCACATTTTTTCAAAGGAAGGGACATGATGTCTCTCATTGTTTTTCCTTGCATCCAACAAATCGTCCAAAGCACATGCAGCTAGATGAAAAAAAGCTTGGCGTAAGTGGATCTATGGAGTCCATTATCAATGTGGAAATGAAAGATTCACATGAAGAATTGCGGTTGCAACAAAAGACGCCATGGACTTGGCTTGGTAGGAAGTGGATTAACTTCTTAATGTAGTAAGTCATACTCATTTTGTACATGCAAATTTCAGTTTGGTATGCATGTATTTCAGTTGAAAAGTTGATGCAAGATTGCATGTAAAAGCAGTTTCAGTTGAAGGAATTTCTTTGTTGTTGCAAAATTTCGCTATGGAGGTGTAAAAGATGAGTATGATACTCAATTATGTTGCAGTAATGTCTTTTGGTTCAGATCTTAATCACCCACATGTTTTTGGGATGATGTACTTGTTGGTATTTGAAAAGAAGAGTTGAAGTTGCACATGTACATAGAGGTTGTATGTGTAATTAGCGCACTGTATATAGTTCATTGTACATGATACATACACATATGTTTGTCATGATGTATCTTGTTGTTTATCGACTTGTGTCGATTGTGTCATACATGTTTATCGACTTGTGTCGGTTGTGTGCATATTTTTTTTTACAGATTTTGTGTGTCATTTGTACAGCACATTTCATTGTCAACTGGTTGTTGATGTCGTATGTTGCACAAGATGCCTTTGGTGTTTTTTGGTGCAGAGAACGAAGTGTCAGTGCAAAGCAGTGCAAGATTCCATGAGTTGGAAAGGCATGCAAAAAAAGAGGGCACAAATTTCAGCAAGTTTCATTGCTGGTTTCAGTATGGCAGATTGGTATGGCGAGAAAACTTGGTCGAGATTCGACGCAAGTACGTGGCTCATTCAACAAAATTCGCCATGTGAACAGTTGGCAATTCAGGAAAATTTTTGGAGATTGAAGAGAAGAAGATGTCGTTATTCTCTCATTTTCTGTACTATAGTTCAGTTTCAGAATTTCAGTGAGCTTTTGGGGTCCAAAAGCCTCTCATTTGGGAGGTGTGATCAGGAGCTCAAGTCCAAGCCATGGAAAAAAAACACAAAATTGAAAATGTTTAAAATTGGTTGAAACCAAGATGGTTTCATAGGTCTCCTCTTCCTAATTCTGATGTCGTAAACGGTTCTAAAAATGGACACCGTATGAAGAAGTTATTTCACTTTTAGTGGAGTGGGTCTGGCGGAGCACGGAGGGGCCAGCCCTCCTCCCATGGAACCTCATCATATGACCAGTGTGGGAGCTTAATGATTAAGAGCGCTTAAGGAGCCTAATATCAAGTTTAATATTTAATTAAGCTTCAGTTAAGTGGATTTTAATATGGTGGAGATTCTGGAGGTGCTCCCAAATTTAGGTGGACTTCCACTTTTAGTGGAGTTAATTAGAAGTTGCCCCACATTTAGTGGAGGAAATTGGGGGAAAGTTGTTTTGGTCATAAATTTCTCATTACTCAACCTTTTGGAATGAATTTTTTATTTTTATTTTGTATGTTCTTAGCATTTTGGACTTAATGGCGTAGGTTTCAGAGCCATTGGAGCTCATTTTCAGCCTGTTTAGCTTTGGAGAAGCTTTTTGAGCCACTAGGGCCATTTTGGGTTTCGAGTTTGGTTGAGCTGTGGTTAACCCTTTTTGGTGAACCAATAGTCATTTTATACTATTTCCTACATTCCAGAGCCATTGGAACAAGTCTTAGCTCTGTTTGAAGACTTTCAAAGGCCGAAAACCTTTAGGAGAGTTTTCAGGGCCACCATGGCCATTTTGGGGTTTGAGCTGTTTTGAGTTGTGGTTATCCGTTTGAGGCGAACCAAAGCCCTATTTCAGATAATTTAGACCTTATGAAGCCATTGGAAGTGGTTTAAAAGGAATTTGAGGAGTTCTACAGCCCGAAAAGTTGCAGAGAAGTTCAAAGCACCAGGAAGACATTGATGAAGAAATCACTGTTTATGGTAATCTTTCACTGTTTAGTGAATTTGAAAAGGAATTATTAGCTTTTTCCTGCCTTCTAAATCAGTTTATATATTCATATTTGTCTATTGAGACACTTATAATCTTGTATTGCATTTGAGAGCTTTTAATACAAGATAACAAGCCCATTTTGGGAGGCTTGATCCAGGAGATGTAGCCCAAGAGTTGGGGTGAAATCCTATATTATATTGCTGAATATTGTTGCTGATACCCATGTTAATTTTCAGCAAAAACAATTACACTTAAGATACATAAACAGTGAAAAGACATACACCATTTGCAAGCTAAATTTCCGCATAACTTCAAGTTTAAAGCAAGATCATTTTAATTAAATCTGAGTGTTTTACTTCTATTATTTCTTTAGGCAAAGTCTGTAAGAGGGCCAGGTAGCCTCTGGATTCATCCTTTCTTTGAAAGGTGAAATATCTGGTAAATTCCCCTACATTCTATCTCTGTATTAGAAATATGAAGTTCTCACATTTTCAGATTTAAACTTAGAGTAATTTTGCACTCTTTTACATAATTGAAAATGGATACCTTGCACCCTTTTCAAGTACCTTCCATTTTCAGATCAGATTGGTATCAGAGCTTGGGTTGAGCATTCCTTATTGTGCAAAAGGTTTTAAAACCGTGTAAGAGATTTACTGTTTTATTGGTTGCAAAATGGCTGCTTGAATGAGAAGGGGTCTTTACTGACATTTGGTTAAAAGCTTGTCGTTTGTTTGAAAGCTTTGAGGACTTTTCTTTGGAAGTTCCTTTTGGTTGTTTTGACCATTTACATAATTTCAACTTATTCTACAAGTGAAGTTTCCTCCTTCACGAGATTCTTCAATGATGACATGAAGAATGAGTTCTTTAAGGTGATGGACATGGTGCAGATTCTCATTGAGGATCAAAGAGAAAGTGTTAAGCTTCATGCACAATTGTTGGCTATGAAGGATGAGAAGGAAGCAATTCTCCAAAGGTTGCATGAAATGGAGAAACAAATCCTTCAAGCTCAAGAAGCTTTGTCCAAGAAAAAGCGTGAGGAAGAGGTTAATCGTTCCAACTTTTCTTCAATTTCCTCCATTGAAAAGTATGTTGGTTCTTTTGAAAAACATACAAGAGGTATTGGGTCCAAATTGATGTTGAAGATGGGCTATAAAGAAGGTAAAGGTTTGGGCAAGAATGCACAAGGCATTGTTGAGCCTATTTGTGTTGTGGAGCGTCCCAAGAATATTAGTCTTGGCTGTGAGCAGCTTAATGGCGAAGCTTTGAGCACATGCATTCAAGAATGTGATGCAAATTTAAAGAGAACCTTTGTTCCAAGTTCTCAAATGCATTTATGTCAAAATTGTTCTAAGGATGATTGCCATTGTTTGAAGCCATCATTGTAGAAAGTAGAAGGTAAACAAGTCGCTTATGACGAGTATGAAAATGTAAGAATTTTTCAAGACAAGAAGAGTAATGAAAGTCTGAAAAGGGAAGTTGTCTCCTCTACTAGTTCATTGTCTTTCGAACACAAAAAGGATGGACATTCCATGCAGAAAAAGAGGTATAATTATTCACATGATCAATTTGATTATGTTTCAGCAAAGAATAATAATTATTCTTGTTCGAATGAAAGAAAATTTTGTTGCACATTTTTTGGTGGAGTTAACCATGTTGCTTCAAGATGCTGGTTGAAAAAGAAAGCACACAGGAAGCAGAAAAGGCAAAGAGAAATTTCTCAGAAAGTGCTTACGAGTTGCACATTTTTTCAAAGGAAGGGACATGATGTCTCTCATTGTTGTTCCTTGCATCCAACAAATCGTCCAAAGCACATGCATCTAGATGAAAAAAATCTTGGCGTAAGTGGATCTATGGAGTCCATTATCAATGTGGAAATGAAAGATTCACATGAAGAATTGCGGTTGCAACAAAATACGCTATGGAGTTGGCTTGGTAGGAAGTGGATTAAATTCTTAATGCAGTAAGTCATACTCATTTTGTACATGCAAATTTTAGTTTGGTATGAATGTGTTTCAGTTGAAAAGTTGATGCAAGATTGCATGTAAAAGCAGTTTCAGTTGAAGGAATTTCTTTGTTGTTGCTAAATTTCGCCATGGAGGTGTAAAAGATGAGTATGATACTCACTTATGTTGCAGCAATGTATTTTGGTTCAGATCTTAATCACCCACATGTTTTTGGTGCGATGTACTTGTTGGTATTTGAAAACAAGAGTTGAAGTTGCACATGTACATAGAGGTTGTATGTGTAATTAGCGAACTGTATATAGTTCATTGTACATGATACATACACATATGTTTGTCATGATGTATCTTGTTGTTTATCAACTTGTGTTGATTGTGTCATACATGTTTATCAACTTGTGTCGGTTGTGTACACATTTTTTTTAACAGATTTTGTGTGTCATTTGTATAGCACATTTCATTGTCAATTGGTTGTTGATGTCGTATGTTGCACAAGATGCCTTTGGTGTTGTTTGGTGCAGAGAACGAAGTGTCAGTGCAAAGCAATGCAAGATTCCATGAGTTGGAAAGGCATGGAAGAAAAGAGGGCACAAAGTTCAGCAAGTTTCATTGTTGTTTTCGGTATGGCAGATTGGTATGGTGAGAAAACTTGGTCAAGATTCAACGCAAGTACATGGCTCATTCAAGAAAATTCGCCATGTGAACAGTTGGAAATTCAGGAAAATTTTTGGAGGTTGAAGAGAAGAGGATGTCATTATTCTCTCATTTTCTGTACTACAGTTCGGTTTCAGAATTTCAGTGAGCTTTTGGGGTCCAAAAGCCTCTCATTTGGGAGGTGTGATCAGCAGCTCAAGTCCAAGCCATGGAAAAAAAAACACAAAATTGAAAATGTTTAAAATTGGTTGAAACCAAGATGGTTTATAGGTATCATCTTCCTGATTCCGGTACCATAAACGGTTTGAAAAACGGACACCGTATGAAGAAGTTATTGCACTTTTAGTGGAGTGGGTCCGGCGGAGCACGGAGGGGCCAGCCCTCCTCCCATGGAACCTCATCATATGACCAGTGTGGGAGCTTAATGATTAAGAGTGCTTAAGGAGCCTAATCTCAAGTTTAATATTTAATTAAGCTTCAGTTAAGTGGAGTTTAATATGGCAGAGATTCTGGAGGCGCTCCCAAATTTAGGTGGACTTCCACTTTTAGTGGAGTTAACTCGCAGTTGCCCCACATTTAGTGGAGGAAATTGGGGCAAAGTTGTTTTGGTCACAACTTTCTCATTACTCAACCTTTTGGAACGATTTTTTTTTTTTAATTTCGTTTTTTCTCAGCATTTTGGACTGAATGGCGCAGGTTTCAGAGCCATGGGAGCTCATTTTCAGCCTGTTTAGCTTCGGAGAAGCTTTTTGAGCCACTAGGGCCATTTTGGGTTTTGAGTTTGGTTGAGCTATGATTAACCTTTTTTGGTGAACCAAAAGTCATTTTCAACTATTTCCTGCATTCCAGAGCCATTGGAACAACTATTTTCAACTAGTTTCAGCCTGTTTAGCTTCGGAGAAGCTTTTTGAGCCACTAGGGCCATTTTGGGTTTTGAGTTTGGTTGAGCTATGATTAACCTTTTTTGGTGAAACAAAAGTCATTTTCAACTATTTCCTGTATTCCAGAGCCATTGGAAGTGCTTTCAAAGGAATTTGAGGACTTATACAGCCCAAAAATTTGCAGATAAGTTCAAAGCACTAGCAGGACATTGATGAAGAAATCACTGTTTATGGTAATATTTCACTATTTAGTGAATTTGAAAAGGCATTATTAGCTTTTTCCTACCTTATGAATCAGTTTATATATTCATATTTGTCTATTTAGACACTTATAATTTTGTATTGCATTTGAGAGCTTTTAATACAAGAGGACAAGCCCATTTTGGGAGGCTTGATCCAGGAGATGTAGCCCAAGAGTTGGGGTGAACTCCTATATTATATTGCTGTTGTGTTTTGATATTATATTGCTGAATATTGTTGCTGATACCCATGTTAAGTTTCAGCAAAAAAAATTACACTTAAGATACATAAACAGTGAAAAGACATACACCATTTGCAAGCTAAATTTCTGCATAACGTCAAGTTTAAAGCAAGATCATTTTAATTAAATCTAAGTGTTTACTTCTATTATTTCTTTAGGCAGAGTCTGTAAGAGGGCCAGGTAGCCTCTAGATTCATCCTTTCTTTGAAAGGTGAAATATCCGGTAAATTCCCCTACAGTCTATCTTTGTATTAGAAATATGAAGTTCTCACATTTTCAGATTTAAACTTAGAGTATTTTTGCACTCATTTACATAATTGAAAATGGATACCTTGCACCCTTTTCAAGTACCTTCCATTTTTAGATCAGATGGTATCATAGCTTAGGTTAAGCTTGGTTGTGCTTAGGTTGAGCATTGGATGAGCATTTGCTTTTGTGAAAAAGGTGTTAAAACAGTCAATCTCACTATTTTATGGTTGCTTGATTAAGAAGGGGTCTTTACTAACATTTGGTTAAAAGCTTGTCATTTGTTGGAAAGCTTTGAGAACTTTTCTTTGGAAGTTCCTTTTGTTAAATTGACCATTTACATAATGTCAACTTCTTCTACAAGTGAAGTTTCCTCCTTCACGAGATTCTTCAATGATGACATGAAGAATGAGTTCTCTAAGGTGAAGGACATGGTGCAGATTCTAATTGAGGATCAAAGAGAAATTGTTAAGCTTCATGCACAATTGTTGGCTATGAAGGATAATAAGGAAGCAATTCTCCAAAGGTTGCATGACATGGAGAAACAACTCCTTCAAGCTCAAGAAGCTTTGTCCAAGAACAAGCGTGAGGAAGAGGTTAATCGTTCCAACTTGTATTCAATTTCCTCCAT
Source organism: Pinus albicaulis (assembly GCA_034641835.2). Lineage (NCBI taxonomy): Eukaryota > Viridiplantae > Streptophyta > Pinopsida > Pinales > Pinaceae > Pinus > Pinus albicaulis. Next base: position 16,261,454 of record CM076574.1, read on the forward strand.
TGAAAAGTGTGTTGGTTCTTTTGAAAGACATACAAGAGGTATTGGGTCCAAATTGATGTTGAAAATGGGCTATCAAGAAGGCAAAGGTTTGGGCAAGCATGCACAACGCATTTTTGAGCCTATTTGTGTTGTGGAGAGCCCCAAGAATATTGGTCTTGGCTATGAGCAACTTAATGGCGAAGCTTTAAGCACATGCATTCAAGAATGTGATACAAATTTAAAGAGAACCTTTGTTCCAAGTTCTAAAATGCATTTATGTCAAAATTTTTCTAAGGATGATTGCCATTGTTTGAAGCCATCATTGCAGAAAGTAGAAGGTAGACATGTCTCTTATGGCGAGCATGAAAATGTAACCAGTTTTCAAGACAAGAACAGTGATGAAAGTCTGAAAAGGAAAGCTGTCTCCTCTACTAGTTCATCTTCTTTCGAACACAAAAAGGATGGACATTCCATGTAGCAAAAGAGGTATAATTATTCACATGATCAATTTTATTATGTTTCAGCAAAGAATAATAATTATGCTTGTTCGAATGAAAGAAAATTTTGTTGCACATTTTGTGGTGGATTTAACCATGTTGCTTCAAGATGCTGGTTGAAAAAGAAAGCACACAGGAAGCAGAAAAGGCAAAGAGAACTTTCTCAGAAAGTGCTTAAGAGTTGCACATTTTGTCAAAGGAAGGGACATGATGTCTCTCATTTTTTGTCCTTGCATCCAACAAATCGTCCAAAGCACATGCAACTAGATGACAAAAAGCTTGGCGTAATTGGATCTATGGAGTCCATTATCAATGTGGAAATGAAAGATTCACATGAAGAATTGCGGTTGCAAAAAAAGACGCCATGGAGTTGGCTTGGTAGGAAGTGGATTAAATTCTTAATGTAGTAAGTCATACTCATTTTGTACATGCAAATTTCAGTTTGGTATTCATGTATTTCAGTTGAAAAGTTGATGCAAGATTGCATTAAAAAGCAGTTTCAGTTGAAGGAATTTCTTTGTTGTTGCAAAATTTCGCCATGGAGGTGTAAAAGATGAGTATGATACTCATTTATGTTGCAGCAATGTCTTTTGGTTCATCTCTTAATCACCCACATGTTTTTGGGATGATGTACTTGTTGGTATTTGAAAAGAAGAGTTGAAGTTGCACATGTACATAGAGGTTTTATGTGTAATTAGCGAACTGCATACAGTTCATTGTACATGATACATACACATATGTTTGTCAAGATGTATCTTGTTGTTTATCAACCTGTGTCGATTGTGTCATACATGTTTATCGACTTGTGTCGGTTGTGTGCACACTTTTTTTTACATATTTTGTGTGTAATTTGTATAGCACATTTCATTGTCAACTGGTTGTTGATGTCGTATGTTGCACAAGATGCCTTTGGTGTCATTTGGTGCAGAGAACGAAGTGTCAGTGCAAAGCAGTGCAAGATTCCATGAGTTGGAAAGGCATGCAAGAAAATAGGGCACAAAGTTCAGAAAGTGTCATTGCTGGTTTCAGTATGGCAGATTGGTATGGCGAGAAAACTTGGTCGAGATTCGGCGCAAGTACGTGGCTCATTCAGAAAAATTTGCCATGTGAACAGTTGGAAATTCAGGAAACTTTTTGGAGGCTGAAGAGAAGAGGATGTCGTTATTCTTTCATTTTCTGTACTATAGTTCAGTTTCAGAATTTCAATGAGTTTTTGGGGTCCAAAAGCCTCTCATTTGGGAGGTGTGATCAGGAGCTCAAGTCCAAGACATGGAAAAAAAACTCAAAACTAAAAATGTTCAAAATTGGTTGAAACCAAGATGGTTTCATAGGTCTCGTCTTCTTGATTTTGGCACCATAAATGGTTCGAAAAATAGACACCATATGAAGAAGTTATTGCAATTTTAGTGGAGTGGGTCCGGTGGAGCACGGAGGGGCCATCCCTCCTCCCATGGAACCTCATCATATGACCAATGTGGGAGCTTAATGATTAAGAGCGCTTAAGGAGACTAATCTAAAGTTTAATATTTAATTAAGCTTCAGTTAAGTGGAGTTTAATATGGCGGAGATTCTGGAGGCGCTCCCAAATTTAGGTGGACTTCCACTTTTAGTGGAGTTAACTGGCAGTTGCCCCACATTTAGTGGAGGAAATTGGGGCAAAGTTGTTTTGGTCATAAATTTTTCATTACTCAACCTTTTGGAACGACATTTTTTTTTATTTCGTATTTTCTCAGCATTTTGGACTGAATGGCGTAGGTTTCAGAGCCATGGGAGCTCAGTTTTAGCCTATTTAGCTTCGGAGAAGCTTTTTGAGCCACTAGGGCCACTTTGGGTTTTGAGTTTGGTTGAGCTGTGGTTAACCTTTTTTGGTGAACCAAAAGTCATTTTAAACTATTTCCTGCATTCCAGAGCCATTGGAATAGTTATTAGCTTTGTTTGAAGACTTTTAGAGGCCGAAAACCTTTAGGAGAGTTTTCAGGGCCACCATGGCCATTTTGGGGTTTGAGCTGTTTTGAGTTGTGGTTATCAGTTTGAGGTGAACCAAAGCTCTATTTCAGATAATTTCGACCTTATGAAGCCATTGGAAGTGGTTTCAAAGGAATTTAAGGACTTCTACATCCCGAAAAGTTGCAGAGAAGTTCAAAGCACCAACAGGACATTGATGAAGAAATCACTGTTTATGGTAATCTTTCACTGTTTAGTGAATTTGAAAAGGCATTATTAGCTTTTTCCTGCCTTTTGAATCAGTTTATATATTAAGATTTGTCTATTGAGACACTTATAATCTTGTATTGCATTTGAGAGCTTTTAATACAAGAGAACAAACCCATTTTGGGAGGCTTGATCCAGGAGATGTAGCCCAAGAGTTGGGGTGAACTCCTATATTATATTGCTGAATATTTTTTCTTATACCCATGTTAAGTTTCAACAAAAAAAATTACACTTAAGATACATAAACAGTGAAAAGACATACACCATTTTCAAGCTAAATTTCCGCATAACGTCAAGTTTAAAGCAAGATCATTTTAATTAAATCTAAGTGTTTAATTCTATTATTTCTTTAGGCAGAGTCTGTAAGAGGGCCAGGTAGCCTCTGGATTCATCCTTTCTTTGAAAGGTGAAATATCCGGTAAATGCCCCTACAGTCTATCTCTGTATTAGAAATATGAAGTTCTCACATTTTTAGATTTAAACTTAGAGTATTTTTGCACTCATTTACATAGTTGAAAATGGATACCTTGCACCCTTTTCAAGTACCTTCCGTTTTTAGATCACACAATTGAGGATACCCCTTGGTTGATGGATTTCTAGCACCACCACACATGTCCTAGATAAGCTATGTTGTTTTGTCATCAAATGCTCTAAGTGTGTTATCACAGTCGAATCTTATCACTATTCACATCAGCTTCAACGGTCCCACACTTAGTGAATTTATGAAATATCACCAACCAAAAAATTAGCCTCATCTAACCCTACTAAAATATGCATTGTAAAGTATCAACCCTCTAGTCGTGACCCTTCCTCTTGAAACTAAAAAATTCATAGTTCTTGCCTTCTAATACTGTGCACTGTGCAGTTCCAGTGCTCAAGCCCAACCCTTGGCCTCCAAAATTGCACAATTCAGCCCTCTAGCCTAGCCTCAACTATGCATTACACAATATCTGACCTCAAGATTATCCCTTGAGCTCCTGAGTTATGCAATTACCAGCCTCTTCATCCTTGTAAAACTACATAATAGGTTGAACTAGTTCCCATCCCCTCAGCCCATCACACTCAGCTCCCATACTGTGCATTTTTATTCCTCAGTACATAGTGAATTACGCATTATGTAGTCTTAAGGCTCAAGTTTCACCCATAACTTCCTAAGTTATGCAATTGTGCAGTTATTGAGCCTCTTTTTGATCCTTTCACCTGGTTTTGGCTCAGTCAGTGGATCAACATGCAATATCTTAAATAGGGGTTTATCGGAATGATGTTGTCTCATCACAAGTGAATTGAAGATGTAGGCACCTTATCATACCATGATAGGATGATGAAGAAGGGAAGCATGCTGAAATACATCTTTGTAGTGGTGACACAATAATTTGTCACCATGCTCATTTTCTCATCCCGGATCCTGAAATTCCCCATGACGAATCCCGTGCAATGTTTCCATCATCAAGAAATATGCTGACATATCCCCTTGAATATCCAAAGAAGAATTCCTTGAAATATTACTCGAAAAACTTGGTCAAATTCCTAGTTAACTGGGTCAACGCCTTCCTGGTGCCATGACCGTGCTGATGTCCTTATCCCTGTTCTGTCCCAGTGATGTCAACACCATAATTTATTGGAAAACTACATGACCCCCTTTCTGGCAGTGCTTCCTCAAATGGAGGAGAATATTCTACCTCTAGAAGCTCAAGGGAACCGAGTTGGTTTTTGGACAGAGATTATAAGGTCAAGCTCTCTCATTTTGGAGCTTTGATCTCATCCATGGGGGATCATCCCTTAGAAAATAGGCCTTCCTCCTCCTTTCATGGGATCCCGACCTCCTTCTCCTTGCTATAAATTCACATATCTCATTCCCCCAAGTTTAGATCTTGGTTGATCATTGTCATACTCATCTAAACTCTCATCCCCTTGCATGATTGCATCATGATTAAACCTAAGTGCATGGGAGAAGGAATGGTTTTGAGATGCATGAAGGAATCATATTTTCACCTAAGAACTCCTCCAACATAAAGGCCTGGTTGTAAGCTCTCCTTTTGTAATTTATCAATAATAAAATCTAATGTTTTCTTTCTATATTTGTCTACATGATTATGAAAATATGCTGGTACTCCTTGATCTGCTAGATAGCTAGTGTTTACATTTATTATATATTGTATCACATTTTTTTTTGTCTCCCAATCATCCACAGGTATTCACGTGCCATCAGTAGTAGGAAGCGGGCCTACAAGGATCATGGATCAAGGTCACGATCAACAGATCCAAGGATAGAGATTGGGAAAAAGGTATTTATGTCTTTTTCTTCTTTTCTTTGTAAGAATTAGTTAAGAAAGCTTATGTTAGAAATAATATCGTGTTTCTAGACCCACTCTAGGGCTAGAGAGATTGCCTCTATATGCAAAGAGGATTTATCCTAACAACAGAACTGGCGACTCCTCTAGGGAGATTTATCCTTTAAAGTCCTCTTTCCCAAATTGATCTTGGATCAATTTCTCTGATTTATGAAATTTAAATCTCCTTAGGTCTCCATTAGCTTGTGTAAAGGTTGTTTGTCACTTCATTGTGTCAAGTGTGGTGTGTTTGTGAGAATATTTTGTTTTTCTTATTATTTTTAGCGACGAGCACCGTTTATTTCCTCACAGTAGCACTGGTAGTACTGTTCTATATGGTATAGCCGCTCTGATTTGCATTTTAACACCCTTCTGCTCAGCACATAAGCGTTGATCTTTTCCTTTGGAAAATTTGAGTTTCCCTTCTAATTACTAGTGTTTCCTAGCCCTTGAAGGAGTCTCTGATATCTCAGTGATCTCCTGGCTGCGTGTTTGACTTATCTATCTCCTATGAGCGAGTGTGTTTCGTCTCTTTGAGTTATTTTAAGTTTGGGAACTTTTTGTCATTTCGAACACTCTTTTTCGCATTTTTCTTGTCTTTTTTTAGAGAGAGTTGGTGTATTCTTTGGTCATCTCTACATTTATGATTTTTCCCCTTCGTTTTAGTTTCAAGCACGATATTACAGTTTGTTTGACGCGTAAGTCTAGAAGAGTGTCTTTTATCTAAATTGAAAAGAAATTGGAAGTGATTTTTTTAATTTTTTTATTTAGATTATCTTTTTCGTTTTAATAAAAGTGAAAAGAATTTCATTTTTGCAGTATTTAAAGTGATTTTTGTTTGGATCGAGTGAAAGAAAATTAAAGATATTTTTCATTTATTCCTTCGTTTATTTGTTTTTCTTTCATTTTAAAGTGAAAAAAAAATTGATCTTAGCGAAAGGAAAGGCATTTTCATTTTCAATTAAGTTGCATTTGTTGGGAAACTGAATTCAATTTGATAAGAATTTCATTTTTTGTAACTCTGAACTAGATTGGGGGCAATTTCATTGCCACATTGAGTGCATTATTTTTTGTCTCTCTTCCCTAAGTAGTTTAGAATTCTTTGAAATTGAAATCTTATTTCTCACATTTAGTCTGCATCATAACGATTCAGGTAACATTCATTTTGAGCCTTGAAACTGAAACTTTAATTAAGATCAAGTTAAAATGAACCCAATTTACCTTAAGGAGCATTGGAATTAACAAGAATATTTAGTGGTCTAGGATACATAAATGTTTCGACCTCGTTAAGCAGAGGATCTATTGCTAACGATCTGCGTTACAACCCAGGGGTGATATCCCATCCCACATATGGAAGTATATTGATGTATGATAAGTATTTTGGGACGCTCTCATTGAACAATTACACATAAACAACACTACTACGGATTGGATTCCCACGTTCTGTCGCGTATATTTTTGGAGACACAACCAAGTTGCAAGACCTCCATAGGTAACCAAGTCGACCGCCTTGTAAACGTGATATACTGAACACAACATTCGGGGAAACTGGTTTCCATACGTTAAGTCCTTGGTAATTTCTCTGTCATTTGATCACCAAGGTGTATATTGTAGTTCACGGATACTTGGTAAAAATGTATTCCTAGGACATCCCTTTTTAGTTATTTATTCTTGTTAATTCTAAAAGTAATTTCTCATGAAAACATCTCACCCGTGCAGTTGTCCATATTTTATTTCTTGGTAAGTTGTGATTTTGGTCACCTCTTTCCCTTTTGATCTTCTTCTCGAAGGTCATCGTGGTTGAATCGTCAATTCGCCCACTCCCTCCTTTGACGGATCTCAATAACCTCCTCTATATGTTCCTTGTTTTTTGGTTGGACGCCTCAAAGTACAAGGTGAAAAGCTTGGAATTGTCATCATTGTTCAACCCATATCATCCCAAGCACCTTCTGATGATTCTCCTTGGACCACATCAGAAGAATATAAGCCGAAAAGCCCTAAAAAAGCTACACAGTTCTCTGTCTTTCCTCTGAATACGTTCTTTGATTTGATTGTAGTCTCTCCTGAACAACCTTACAACACTTTTGATCAGCCTGGAATCCCTCTTCGAGCTTCTCCGGTAGCATCTCGCTTTATTGTTCGTCTATTGTTTCTGGACTAAATGGCGTAAAATGTTGATGACATTTTGTTCGTCAGTGCTACTCAAAGCACTCTTCAGGAAACCTCTGGCTTGTATATCCTGGAAGCCTCTTCGTCGGTTTTCACCTATGAGGGAGAATTGTTCGAATCCATGCCTCATGATTCGGGTAGTGGAACCAAAATACCATGTAGTTATGTTTCGTCTACGCTCCCGCATGGTTATACCTCTTTGGGGAACCTCATTTCTAAAGCTTCAAGTGGTACACCCTTATTTCCGAATCCCATTTGGTCAAAGGATATTCCTCCATCTTCTGACCTATTTTTTTCAAATGTGGTCGTGGTGGCTGGTCGCGGTGTCACAACCTTTTTTTTCAAACGACGATTACCATTGGTCAAATGACCATGTCGTTTAGATCCTTTGTCCCCTTTTCACCATCTATTATTACTACAATCCCACCATTGAGTGGGAAATCCATAGTTTCTTCCGTTCTTGAAGGGAAGTCTAACCCTATCTATGTACCTCCCCTTTTGGGTGGGGGGAAATCGAGTTATGGATCTATTCCTGGGGCGAGTTAGCCTCATGTTCAATGTTCCCAGGTTCAGCAACCCTTTCTATAGCGGAACCCAGTATATTCGTATGTTCAACAACCTAACATTCCTTATGTTCAAAGGCCAAATGTACAATATCAACAGTACGTCCAACAACCCCAGCCTTCGGTTAGTGCTGTTGTGACCAATTCTTAGTTTGGCTCTTACACCCAAGTTGGTATGAATCTCCTTATGGGTCAACCTGGTCTTTTCCCTCATCAGTCTCGTACTCAGTACCAGCCTTTTCCTCAAGGTCAGTACTAGCAACCCGAGACTGGGCCTCATGGCGTTTTATATTAGCAAATTCCTCAGTACCAACAGGCTCAGCCAAGACCTTAGGCTGGACCCTATGTTCAGCGAGGAGCACAGGCTGCACCTCATGTTCAACAGGGAGCACAGGCTGGACCCTACTTTCAGCAGGGACCTTATCCTGGACCCCATGTCTAGCAAGGTCCACAACCTCAATATCTGCAGGGGCAATATCAACAACCCCAGCCAGGTCCCTATCAACAATATATGCAGCAAGGTCATTACTAGCCATGGGGGAAATATGCATATTCGGGTCAGAATCTGCCCTATTAGGGCCAAAATCCTTATTAATCAAATTTGAACCCTTGACTTTCTCGCCTCATCATACTCCTTTATCCTTCTTGGCTACGTTTGAATTGTCAGATGTGTCAAAGCTCATAAATGACCCCATCCATCATCAACTGCATTAGTTGCCGATTCCAACTAAGATTCCAGGAGATTGTCCGAAGTTCAAAGACAAATATGGGGAAGACCCTCAAACCCATGTTATGACATACCATTTGTGGTGTTCCTCTAATTCTTGGGTTGACGATTCTATTCGTTTTCATCTCTTCCAGCGCACTTTGACCGATGTCGTGGCCAAATGGTACATTGAGCATCCTCGAGGAATTTTATTCGATTTCAATTCCTTGGCTATGGCCTTCCTCACTCATTTCCAGTTGCTTGTCTGGTATGAAACCAACACCCATTTTCTCACTTCGTTGAAGTATTCGACTGCTACACATATCTAGAATCACATCCATGAATGGCAGCGTCACTATCGCCTTATCAAATTTGAGATCCCAGATCAGTTGTTGACTGAATGATTCACAAAATCATTCATTCCCAAAATTGCAAAAGATCTTGCAATGGGAGGGTGTGTCAATGAAGAGGAGGTCATCGCTAGAGCTCAATACCTTAACTTGGTTTATTCCCAGTTTGGGACTCTATATGAGTTTTTACCTGATGCGTTGCATCCTTCGACTAATCCTTTGTCATCTCCGTCCCCTGCTACGCCTCCAGTGGATGGTGTTAATGAGACAGTGGCTCATACTGATAGTAGTGTGCCTAAGGCTTCTTCGAAGTCCAAATCCACTACTGCCACTGCGCCCTCTCCTTCTCAGAATAAGAATAATCTTGGTAAAACCTCAGACGTAAATGTTGTTCACTCTACCGTAGCAGACAAATCCTCGAAGGGTAAGAAAAAGGGCAAAGGGAAGTCTAAATCTGATAACACTAAACATGATTAAAATAAGTCTTCTGCTGGTGATTCTTCATCACGTAAGCTCAAATATCCTTGTCTAATATGTGATGACGATCATTACACCAAGGATTTTCCTTGGCGTGCTGAAGTTTCCTGTCTTCTGAAGGGCACACCCGAGACTCAGGCAATTTTGAAAGAACCGTTTCCTTCCTAGAAGGTCGTAAATGGTAGACCAAGCTCAATCATCTGGTAGCTCTCAGGTGTTCATGGCTGGAACACAATCCATCACCATCACCATGAGAATGAAAGATTATCCCAATCCATCCAAGGCTCCTGTGGAATCAGAAGTCCCATATCACTCTTCCTCTTCCATGTATCCTACCTATGGTCCTCTACAAATCGAGAGATCGAGTAATGACTCCATCATCTGACCACCCCCAAAAGGTGTTCTTCGGAAATCGTCTTACAATACGAATGCAAGAGCAACACAACACTACAATATTGTAGAAGATTTGTCTCAGACGCCTGCGATGATGTCGGCTTTGGAGGTCCTTCAGTCATGCCCATCACAACGGAAGACATTACTCACTTCCATTGGAGGGATTGATTCATTAGATTCCAATTTGATTATTTTTGATCTCGAGAATTTTTTTCCTCGCCTCCCATCTCAGGTAGTTTTTCTGATTCAAGTTACCATTACGAGAAAGAATATTCATCGGACTGTTGTTGATGAAGGCGCTTCGACCTGCATCATGTCCGTCGCATGCTGGAAAGCCATCGACTCTCCCCCATTGAGTCAGTCCCCGAATACCTTAGAAGCTTTCGATGATCAAGGTTCGCGGTCGTACTCCATTATCAAGGCATTTTCGATCCTGTTGGAGGGGAAAATGGTGAACATGGAAGTTGAGGTGGTAGACGCAAACTTGAACTACAATTTCCTTCTTGGACGTAGTTGGAAAAATGCTATGGTTTGTATGGTCTCTACCCTCTTTCACCTCCTATTTTTCCCTCATAAAGGGAAGATAGTAACTGTGGATCAGTTGGATTTCTTCCCCTCTGAGTCTTCAGCAAGCAACATTCCATATGTTGGGAAGGCCGCTACTCCTTATGAGAACATTGGGTCGGGTCTTTTCAAAGACTCATCTATTATGGGAGTTTTCCCGGTTTCGCCTCTGAATGTCGCCTCTGTCAATATGATCTCATCTAGTCATGATCCATGGATTGTTCCCAATCCCGACCAGATTGAGAGTTTTGGTGACGCTATGCCTCTTAGCCCAGCTGAGTAGATGTATCAATATATCCTCACGGCTTTTGAGGCTGCATCCGAGACCAATACTCATTTGGTTTCATCCCTAGACACTCATGCCCAGTCTCCCTAGTTTGGTTCTTGGGACTTTGATGATCCCTTGAATGAAACCTTCCCCACTAACGAGAGTATTGTGGAGGTCATGTCTCTCAAAGAAACTCCATGGGATGATGGACATCATCATTCCTCATTTTTCCCAATCCCAGGTGACATCTCCACCTGTCTAGGATCCCATGCTTTTCCGATACCGACTAACCCACTTCAGAATCCCGGTTTGATTCACGAAGTGTTGTCCGAGGGCAACATGGGAAATATCACTATAACCATTTTGATCGAAATCTCTGTTAAACCAGGGATTGTCGAGAATGTGCACATCGGTGCGTCTTATTCTCCCGATGAGATCAAGATCTATAAGTAACTTTCTCAAGAGTTCCGTGATGTCTTTGCATGGTCCTATGAAGAAATGCCCGACATTGATCTGAGTATCATGGTGCATGAAATTCCCACTTATCCAGAGTCAAAGTCCATTTGCCAACAACTTCGTCCTGTGCATCCAAGAAAGGCTGCCGCTATTAAGGGTGAATTTGAAAAACTTCTTAAAGCTGGTTTTATCTACCCCATACCATTGACAGATTGGGTCTCTAATATTGTTCCTATCAATAAGAAGAAAGGGACCATTAGGGTTTGTGTTGATTACCGAGATATCAATCAAGCTTGTCCTAAGGACAATTACCCCACTCCGTTTATCGATCTGATCATTGATAAATGTGACAGGAGTGAGATATTTTCCTTTATGGATGGTTTCTCTAGCTACAACCAAATTAACATCGCTCCTGCAAATAAACATAAAACCACTTTTATCTGTCCATGGGGGAATTTCGCCTATAAGAAGCTCCCTTTCGGCCTCAAGAACACTGGAGAAACCTTCCAGTGAGCTATGTCTTATGCATTCCATGACATCAAGCACATAGTTCAACCATATCTCAACGGCCTTCCTTCTCATTCCGCGAAACGTCGAGATCATCTGGAGCACCTTAGAGCTATCTTCCTATGTTGTCAACACTATAATATTAGGTTAAATCCTCATAAGTGTGTCTTTTGCGTTGAATTTTGACGGCTCCTAGGCTTCGTGGTTTCTAAAGAAGGCATCCACATCGGTCCTCTGAAAGTCGAGGCAATTGTCAATTTTCCTCCTTCTTCCATTCATCAACTACAAATTTTGTAGGGGAAAGCTGATTTCCTTCGTCGATTCATACTGAATTACGCTGAGCTTGCAAAAGGTTTTACAAGTTTGTTGAAAAAGGGAATCCCATTCTTGTGGGATGAAATTTCTCAGAGCTCTTTCGATGCAGTAAAGTGAGCCCTCATCACAACGTCGTTACTACATCCTCCCAATTATGACTGTGACTATTGCTTGTATTTTTCCGTCGCCGACAACACTATTGGCATTGTTTTGGTTCAGGACGATGACGAGGGTCAGGAACATGTAGTATACTACTTGAGCCATAATCTATTCGATACTAAGACCCGATATGCTCACATAGAGAAACTGGCATTGGTTGTTGTTCATGTCGTTCAACGTTTCCGTCACTACATTCTCCTGCGCAAAACCCTAGTGATTTCTGATTTCAACCCCATGACTTACATTCTCACATGTCAGTTACTTGGGGGAAAATACTTAAAATGGATCATTATCCTACAAGAGTTCGATTTAGAATTCACTGCTGCTAAGTCGAAGAAATCACTGGTCTTTTCCGAGTATATCTGTGATCTTCCTACTACGAATGATCCCACTCCTTTCGATGAGTCCATCCTCGATGAGACTCTCTTTCTCATTAGTACTCATGATCCATGGTATGGGGACATCATCATATATCTCCAAACCCAAACTTATTGACCAAAGCTATCACACTCTGAGTGAAGAGAGATTCGCTACCAGTCCCAACCATATCGCATCGTTGGGGACACCCTCTATTGTACTAGTGTTGACTCTATCCTTCGTCATTGTGTGACTCTCGAGGAAGCTGAGAAAGATCTAAATGACTACCACTCCAGGGCCTGTGGTGGTCACATGTCTGGTTATGCCACCGCTCAAAATATCCTTCATGCAAGTTATTTATGGCCATCTATTTCTATTATGGCCGTCTATTTTTAAAGACTGCATCATCGCAGGCCAAAAATGTCATGATTGCCAGATTTTCTCTTGAAAATACGTGCCCCACCCTCACCCTTGCACCCAGTTGTGGCCATCGGTCCTTTTGCGAAATGGGGCATTGATTTTATGACCTGTAACGCTCGCTCAGCCGATGGGCATGGCTATATCATCGTTGATCTTGACTATTTCACTAAATGGGCTGAGGCGATGCCTACATATGATAATGAAGGTCTCACTGCAACACAATTCTTATTCAATCATGTCATAGCTCGGTTTGGCATCGCGAAAGTGATTGTCAATGATCATCGCACTCATTTTTGTAATCATATGATCAAAAATCTCTCTGCTCAGTTAGGGCTATGTCACGATAACTCCACCCCTTACTATCCATAGGCCACTGGCCAAGTTTAAGTTGTCAATAAAGTCTTGGTGACTATGCTCCAATGAACCATTGGGAAGCACAAGAGAGACTAGAACCTCATGATTTTCTCTTCTCTGTGGGAATACCGAACCTCCGCTAAGACTGGCACTGGATTCACACCTTTTCAATTGGTGTACATTCTAGAGGCCACACTCCCGATCGAGTGTGAGATTCCTTCCCTGAAGCTGGATATCAAACTCCTTCCTGGTACTTCACTAGAAGAGGAACGTTTGTTGTGCCTCGAGCGTCTCGATGAGACTAGAAGGCTTATTGCTTTAGTTCTTGAAGCACAGAAATGACAAGTTAAGGTGAAATATGACAAATCTGCCACACCTCACGTTTTCTCTGAAGGTGACTTGGTCCTTCTGTATGACCAAGCCCATGATAAGTTGGGAGTTGGAAAGCTCGAGCCTATGTGGCATGGGCCCTATATTATTCAATGTGTCTTGGAACGTGGAGCCTATGAGCTAGCTGATTATGAAGGCAATCCTTTGGATGAGCCCTGAAATGGGCTCTATTTGAAGAAATATTACACTTAATATTAAGTGTGATAAATTTTTACATTAGTGTGTTATTCATTATTTTTCTTTGAGTTGATTTATTGTGTGATTGTTTGCCTTGCATACATTTTTCCTCTGCTCACCTTGTGTTCCATTTGGTTTGTAGATGTCTTCGGATCACTACGTTGGTTTTGCTGATGGTGCTTGCCGTAGCACACAGAACCTGTCTTCTGCAGCATGGGCACTCTTTTCTCCTGATGGCAAGTTGATTAATTTACAAGAAATTTGTTTGGGTTGGAAAACTAACAATTTTTCCAAGTATAGTGCAGTGATCGAACTATTATCGGACCCCATTGATCTTGGGATAAGAAATTTGGTTGTTAAGTTGGACTCACAACTCGTTGTGTTACAACTAAATAGGCGTTACTCTGTGCGCAATCCTCAAATTTTGCGTATGTATTTACGTGTTAGATTTTTGGAAAGACATTTTGATTTTATCACATATAAACATATTCCACGACATTTAAATACTTTAATAGATTCATTAGCAAACCATGTATTAGATAGACATTTGCACAATATGTAAATCAAGACATCATCATGATACATAAGTAGTCATAGAAACATGCATATATATATATATATATATATATCGGTCTATAAGTGTGTTACATCCAAAATATCAAAAAATATGTGTTTTATTACAAAAATGGCTCTTCGAGCCTACATCAGTACAAAAATGTATAAACAGGGCTGCTATCTGCGCACATGGTGCTCATGGTAGCAGGTGACTGCTCGAATTACTCACCAGAGTAATCGATGCAATCTGCCTGGAACTTCGACAGTGAGTCTTTGAAAACTCAGTGGGATCTCATCAAATGTGGGATACTCTAGGATGCCTCACGTGAGGCCGACTAGGTTCCGCTCCAGCTCAGCTAATGTGTCTAATCCTTCCTCATAAGGAGCATCCTCTACTGGTCATGGTACCCACCGTGCAATCGGGGACATGTCGGGAGGTCTCTGTGGACCCATATCTATAAACAAATCATAAGTTTACATGTCATAACATATAACAAAAACACTCAAAAGTAAAAAATTTCAGAAAGACACTTTTTCTCTGCATCGGTTCACTGTGTGTCTGGTGGGATCGGAAGATCCGGGTCTCCTCTGAAGTTGATGTCGTCATAGGCATAGTCCTCGACTACAATCAAATGTCGCCACAACCAACTGACGAAGGCTATGGGGAAATGCATATGTTGCCCTCCTCCCTGTCTGGGCATTATGTCGCACTATCGCATCAGCCTCAGACCCCTCGGGGCTAGATCATGGATCTCCAACCACTGATACTGGAACATGGGTAGTCTTCTGGTATTGCAATTTGTTAGTTGAATCTTCATGTTAGCCAGCAACCCCTCGCACCAGTTGAACATTGTTGGTGCCAAGCAATCCACTGCATACTAGAACTGTGATTTCGTTGCCTCATGCAACGCCTAGGCTCCTGCCACTTTGGTGAAACAATGCAGTATCGTGCGCACGGGGAGAACTTTGATGGAAGATATATCTACCTTCTCATTATCTATCTTTCATGCCTCGGGATAGTGTCTCTGGATGAGCATGCTCGTGCTCTCACCCCCTGGGCGAGCCCCGAAGAGTTGGATTCTCTCTCCTCGTCTAGACAATCCAGTGATAAAGTAGATGTCCATGACATCTAGCTCAAGTTCTTGGTCTCCAATGACGAACATCTGTCGGTCTACATCACATATACTAATCAAGTATTGGAGAATCTCCAATTGATCTCTCAAGCCAGATGTTTGAAATAATTTCAACAATCCGCAATTGCGCAAAGCATTGACGCAATCTTGGTCTTGCAAGGCTCGGTGGTCTTCCACCTCATGGCCTCGTTCTTTCCATTTGACTGACATCTTCTCTGAAAGCACTTTCAAAACATTTCCAAATGGTCTATTAGGAGCATTCATGGAAGAATTTTTAGAAGTTAATGGTGGAGTTGGGAGATTTTTCCAATTTAAAATCTTCCCCGCAGCTAGTGCCACTGTCTGAAATAATTCGACACTGGTGGTGTGCTTCCCTAACGGGCTGAGCACGACCCCGATAGCTCGAAATTGTTTTGGTCGCAGGTGATTTTAAATTTTGAAATATCTTCCCTAAACTCCCTGATTATGAAAAAAAAATGCTAAATGAACAGGATGAAAATTAAAAGGAGGTTTAGAGCTCTTACCTGGTGGAGACAGATTGACGAATGGTGTCCCAGATCAGGCACACCGCTTATTTGAAATTCAGAGGGAAAATGGAAAAAATGCTCTTCTAAATATGGGAAGGTGAAAATGATTTTGTTTTTGGGTCTATTTACAGATTTTTGAAAATTTTTGTCAATATTTTAATATTTTTCCTCGATATCCGTGTTGTTTGCTATTTATGTGCATTACAAGTCTTTCACACTATTGATGATTGTTTCTGATGCAAGTGAGTTGAATTTTATCTCTTTTTCGGGCTTGCTAAACGTTTACGAAAAATGAACCCCCATGGAGTCAACTTTCAGCGCTTTTACGATTCTCTAAAAATGAAAAGATTGTCGAGTACTTGTCATTTCGAACTAGTTAAAGTGAATGAATTGACGTGATCTCATTATACGTTTACCCCTTTTTCGGGCTGAGATTTACTATTTACGAAAAAGGAATACCTTGATCGAAGATGGTCAAGAGGTTCTCTCGGACATAGTTTTCTACCTTTTCGGATTCGAGAGACGACTTACGAAAAGGGACATGATGGAGTTTCTTTTCAAACTCCATAAACATGAAAATTTATCGAGTTTATCTTTCATTGGACTCGTTAAATATTAAGCGACGAAAGACTTGTCACCATGACGATACTGAGTTCCTCCTTCCTAGGGTTCGTTAAAGTTAGTGGGATGGATTCATTCGAAGAATGAACTTACATGCTCAACATATGATATCATATTCACGCTACCTATGAAAAATAAATAGGTACTTGTTAGCAATTGTTAGCCCATGTATGTTAGTGATCAAATGACTCTTTCAGTTATTTTCCATTAGGTCATAGGTCAAAATTTTTGCTTTTTCGAACCAGTTCTCAGAAATAATTTTGGTCACTGAAGAAAGGCTAAACCATGTATGTTGCTCCTTCATTTCATTTATCATCATCATTGTAAAGGTCATTGCCATCATTCATTTTCAGGTCACCATCTCCATAGTCATCATTCATTTAGGTCAAGTCTAGGTTCAACCCTGCCTTTGGAAAAATCATCAAATTTTCACTAAAATAAGGTAGTGGCCCTCCACTTCATCCATAAAACTATAGTGAAGGAGCAGACATGTTTATGGAGTTCAAATAAAGCCATCTCTCTTGTTTCATATGGCTCAAATTTCGAGAAAAAGTTTCAAACATTTCTTCTCTGTCTCACTGTTTCATGAAATATAGTTTCACTGTATCACTGTCTCTTTTAAAAGATTAAAAAAAAAAAAACATCATCCACTGTCAGAGCCCCAAGGGAGGTCATTTTAACCTACTTTCCTAGTCAAATGTAGAAGAATGCCATTTCAAGCTTCAAAAACATATTATATGTTTTAAAAAGTCATGTCCAATGTGAAAGTTCAAAAGTCTTCAAAAGCAGTTTCAATGTCTCATGAAAAGGAGAATATTTGTCTCAAGGTTACATTTCAAAAGCCTTAGAAGGTCATCTCAAATGTTAGGGAATGAAAAAGAGGTTAACTGTGTCATCTCATCTTATTCAAAGTGCCAAATAGTCACCTTTCATGTGAAATGGTTCAAAAAGTGCTTTTCTGCCTTCTTACCTCATTTGAAAAAGCCAGTATGTCATCCTCCAAGTTTCACAAAAGGTTTAAAACGGTCATTTCAAAAGTCAAGAAGAGTGAAGGAAATCAAATTTGTTTTCTTTCATCCGATGTGAAGGAGTAAAAAGTCACTTTCAAAAGCATAAAAGGGTCAAAAAGGTTTTTGTAAGTGTTGTACCTTATGAGCCAATCCCTTAGTTGTGATAAAGAATCAGTGCTTAAGACATCTATCTGATTATGTCACGAATGTATATATTTGTCTCTGTCTTATCAACCCTCAAATATTAAAAATCAAACCCGTAAATATCAAATATATGAACATTCTGCAATGCTATCTTTAGCCAATGTTGAACGAAAGAATTAGAAGAAATAGAAGGGAGAACTTCAAACTGATATGTTGTCTTATACAGAAAATATCATTTCAAAATCCAGAAGAAGTATATGAAGAAATAGTTAAAACAGAGGAGCGCAAATAAAGGTTTTTTAACTCTGAAATACATAAGTATAAAGAGGTCGGCTGCTCAAACTCTGTTTCATTCATAGATGGAAAAACATATCGTAAATTGAGAATACATTTCAACATTAATAAAATGATAGAAACTTGCATAATCATTCATTAACTTGTCAATCTATGAGTACAAAAATTAGGCTTTGAAGGTCCAAAACTCGGAACCTTCCTTCCTCTTGGAAATTACATTAAATACAATAAAAAGCAGGTTGGAATTGTTGTAACCAATTCTAACTACCAAAACTACTTCATGACTTCGAAGGCTGTCTATAACATGCCTTGAAAATGTCTTTTTACAATTTCATTGACTTCGGAAAATAACATAATGTAAATATCCTAATCTATAGGAATTGCTGATGAAGTGGCTTATTTTCCTTGATCAACTGATTTGTCTTTCTTTGTTGCTAATCCCTTTGGCAAGTCAATAGTCCAAGCTCTACACTTTTTCCATATTTCTACCTTCATCTTGGATGAATGTGTCAGATTGTGATACTCCAATTTGAATGCAGTAATTCAGTCATAAGATGGCCTTTCAAAGAAAAGAGTTTTTACCATCCACAAGAGTTGAAAATGTCTTTGCAAGAATTTGACCATTGTCTCTCCTTTAAGTACCTGACTCTTCTCATGCATGTTGTCAATCTTACTTTTTGTCATCACCAGTAAATTCTCATAAGAGCTCCATGGCAGAAGATTCCACTCAGCTCCCCAACATGATGGCAGACCTACCATTTTCATTTTATCAAAATATTTATCAAATTCACTTACTGCTTCTTTGATTTCTATTAATTTCTTTTCTGCAGCCTTTCTGAGATCATTCTTGATAACCATTTTATTAATTTCCACTGCATACAACATTATATTTTGCATATCACTCCTCTAATTCCTGATCTGATTTGGAATTGATATAATCAACAAATCTTCTAGCCCAAATTGCTATGTTAATCCCTTTTTGCTTATCAGACATAATCAGTTCTTCACACTCCACAAAAAGGCTTTTTTATTTTGCAATAATCATCAGGAAGCACCAATTGGACTTCATTTATGAGATGATATCAGTCAAAATGATATCCTTAGCTTGTATTAATGACACATTACCTTTCATTCTTTCTTTGAGATTCTTAATCTCAACTTCAGCATTCCTGAAATCCATTTTGTACTTATCTGCTTCGTTCTCTAAGACCTTTATCAATTTTGTAGCAGTCTCCAAATCTGTTTGAGCCTTTTTCCTATCTCTTTCAACCATCTGCAACTTAGTATCTAATTGAATAATTTGTGCTTGAGGATTTTCATCACATGTAGGAAAAACAAAAGTACAATTATGATTGTCAATGTTATTTTGTAAAGAAATTGCAGTCTGCTTCACTTTGGAAAGTTCTTCATCCTTTTGCATAAGTTACCGCAACAACTTCTCTTTTTCCTTCTCTACCTCTGCAACATCTGCAGCGATTGAGTGTTCACCAGTAGGTAACCTCAATTTCTTCCTTAATGTAGATATCTCTACTTCAGCACTTTGGAATAATTTCTGCACAACAGTCTTGTCACTAGGGTCTACACACATCTTAACAATAATCTTCTTCAACTCTTCATTTTGGACTGTTAAGGCTCTTGAATTTGCCTTTTCCAGCTTCAATTGTTTGATAACTTTCTCTAACATGTTTTTAGCTTTAACTGCCATTGCATTTGTCTTTGTGAGATCATTAACAATCAATTGCCCGGTCTGCATATGCAAATTCATTTTGTCTATTAGTGGAATCTTTTTAACATCCATAGTCACATTTACAATATTAAAACTGTTTGAGGACCCAATTGACATTCCTGTGGGATGTGACAGAGCAATCCTAAATTGATCTTTTTCAAGATCCATTACAGCCAACAGCCTTGTCTGATCAGTAGTAACTTGATGTTCTACTTGGGCCTCCATGCTGGCCTTCATTCTTTGATTTCTCTCCTCAATTTGCGAAAAAACTTGTTTGATTAAGGGTACTTTTTCATGAGAGGATTCATGACCTCCAGGGGAAGAGGGAGCATTCTGCTCTTCACCCAAATGTAAGGAAAAACGAGGTGAATTAGAGGAATGATCCTCAGCAAATTTTCTCCTCTTCTCACCTCTCGGTGCCTCATCATCCAAGTCAATAACAACTTCTTTACGTCTTTTGTTTGTTTTCTCAGTTATAACAGGAGTTTGAATGCTTTCATTTACTAAACTTATTTCACCTTTGTTTTCCACCTTTTCTTGCTCAGGTCTACTTTCATGAATGAAATCTGAATATCCGTTCTCAATTCTTCTCTGTGAAATTATACCAGGGGGATCATAAGCCCATTTTTCTCCTAGTAGCATATGTGTTTCCTCCAACAATTTTGTTACTTCCTCAAACGTCTGCCTCATATTAACTATGAAAGGTCCCACACTCATAGTCAATTTATACATATTACCTTTCTTCATAGGGACAAAGTGCACCTGATCAACATTCAGGCTCTGTCTGATAAATTCTAAGGCAAAAAGCCTCATTGGTACAAACGTTGGGAGCTTGTAATGTTCAACATTTGCTCCATACAGCCTTATTTCTGAATATTCTTCAAATACAAACCAATCCCCAAATTTACAGCGAGTTCCTAAATGTAGAAACTCCTGGCTTTGGGTAAAAAACAAAGGGGATGAACTCCATTCAATATTTTATATGCAATGGGCATATACTGACTAGAAAAATCAAATAACCCCTCTTCATTTTGCTCCCTTCTGATTGTATTTGTCCAAAATACAACTGATTGTCTTTGCTTGTTTACATCCATTATATTTAGATCTAATGGCATGAATTATTCAACATTTTGGTATAAAAATAAGTAGAGAATCAGTGACGGAAATTTAAAAGAACCTGTCAGTGAAAGACTCATCAATTGCGAGTTGAATGCTTCTTGCCAAAAGGATGGAATATCCAGGACCATTCCTGGCTTCATCATCATGGTGAACATTCCTAGGACTGACTTGTCCATTGTAACGTCGTCTTCTTTGCCCAAGATTCTAGCAATACTGCTTAAAACGGGTCGAGTGTCTTTGTTAAAAACTCCCATAGTACATTCTCCACATTCTGGCTGAAACTGCTTCATATTGGGCTTCAAATGGAACATAAAATGATTGAATTCTTCTCTTGCAAGGCTTTCATAGTAATTAACAAGTGAATCTTATGAAAATTGAACTGATGATTTGGCTTTAGGAAAACACAAGGCTTGGCGGATTAATTGGGTAGACACTTGCAGAACATTTTCCCCTTGGGAATTCATCACGAAACACTTTACGGGATACAACATGGAAACCAACCAATAGATAAACTCTGGGAATAAATGTGTCTTCGAGATGCATGCAGAAAGGACCCCAGATTCTTTCATGGCAAAATAGACAGGGGAATTATCATTGTTCAATAAAACTTGTTGATAGAATGGAAAGTGAATTACTGAAGACGCAGTATCTTGAATGTCTCTCTCATTATCCATGAGAGGAATGTGGCTCGATGAACCAGACAAAGAAAACCTTTTAGCCATGATTAGAAAAGGTGCTGAAGGAATAATCTTGCAAGGTGACCAAAAAAAAAGGTGACGGGAGGAAGCAATAGGTCAAAACGCGACAAACTACAAAGTATTTTGAAAATGAAATGAAAAACACCCCTAAATAGGTGGCACAACTTTTGTGTTAAATTCCTACGCAACGTGTCACTTAACCATTGGACTGATTTGACACGAAAAATAGATGTTCTCCATTCAGCATATGACGTCACTGCGGGGGGTCTCGGGGTACGAATTAAAACTCCGGTTGGTGCCCCCGTAGTTGATATCCACCGTTGATCTTCATCGCCTACGCAGTCAACCCAGTCAACTGCGGGGGCACCCTTTCCATTAACTCTTGCTATTAGTGCCCGCGGGTTGAGTCATCCAGTTTATATTTTTAATATCAGCACTCTCCGCCAGTTAAATTAATCGGCCTTTAATCTTCGGATATAAAACCCATTGTATAAACTTTAAAACAATTAAACTCTAATACATCAGAAAAATCATTTCCTTTTTATGCCAAAGTATAAGACTATAATACTTTAACATATTTAACATATTTGCTTTTATTTCAATTTCAGATTTTTTTGTATTTTTTAATATAAAATTAAAAGGATATGAAAATGATCCACAACATCTGGCTCCACTTAGGGATAGTGTTTTTTTTGCCACGAAACACTAAGAACCTACAGATCAGTGCCTTCACTTCGGGCATGGAGTCAAAAATTTATTGATGAGAAATATACAATGATAGAAAACCAGATATGTACAATGATGAAATAACTGCTTCTAATGCTGGAAATAGTGTTTCAAATACTGCCCATTAACAGGCAGTTCTACTGCTTCTCCATCAAGACTTTCCAACATGAAAGTGTTATTTGTTCTGGCTTCAATGATTTTATACGGACCATACCATAAGGGATCAAATTTGACATGTTTCCCTTTATCCTCTTTTCTTGTATCCCATCTCAGTACCAAATCTCCATTTTGAAACATGATTTCTCTTGCTTTCCTGTCGAAAATGGACTTCATTTTCTCCTGATAAGTGACCAAATTGTCCCTAACCTTATTTCTGCTTTCATTCAATTCCATCACTTTATTCATTCTTCTAATCAAGGCATTAGGTTCCTCTTGAGCATCTTGAAGGAAAGATATTACTGGTTGTATTAACTGAGTGGGAAACAATCCCTGGGTACCATATACTAATTCATAAGGTGAATTACCAATGGATCTCCTAGTAGTCATCCTGACTGCCCATAAAGCAAAGACCAGCTTTGAATCCCAATTCTTCTGGTTCTCATTTATTGTCTTGTTCAAGATTTTCACCAACGTTTTATTAGAGGATTCTGCTAATCCATTTCCTTGAGGGTGATATGCTGTGGAATGGGACAATATCACATTATAATTTTGACAGAAGTTTATAAACCTGACTGAGTTGAAAACTTGAGCGTTATCTGTCACAATATTCATTGGACATCCAAATCTGCTTAAAATATTTTCTTCCAAAAATTTCATTACAACCAAATCATTTTCTCTTCTGGAAGGGACTGCCTCTACCCATTTTGTAAAATAATCTGTTGCAGTCAAAATCCATTTAAATTTCCCACTTGATAGTGGATTGATTTCCCCAATGAAATCCAACTCCATTGTCTGAAAGGTTCTTCAACAAAAATAGGGAGAAGAGGTAAAGAAGCTAACCTTTTCTTTTCTACAAACAACTGGCATTTTTGACAACTTCTAACAGTCCTGTATACGTCTGCAAATAAAGAGGGCCAATAAAAACCTGATTTAAGAATCTTATGAGTAGTTACTTTCCAACTGTAATGACCTCCACATAAGCACTCATGATACTCTTTAATCACTTCTATGGTTTCCTCTTCTATTAGACATAACAACAACACATCAGCAGGATCTTTCCAATACAACTTAGCTTCCATTATAACATAAGGCTAAGCTTTAAGTTTCAAGGCTCTGTACCTAGCTCTGTTAATTGAAGGTGGACAAGAAAGGAAACACAAATAATGAACAATATAGTTGTACCAGTTTGAACAGAGGAATTTATATTTAATTGATGATTTTGTCTGAATGTGATTTGATTCTTCAGTGACTTCTTCTATAGGTGCAAGTAAACTGATTCCCAAAGATTTGAAATTAGACTCTGTTAACAATTTAGCCAATCCTAGTCCTTTGACTAGCTTTGTTGGTTTGATATCCAAATCATATTCTTGGATTTTAGCAATCCATTTCCCTCTTTTCCCTTCAACATCACTTTGTACTAATACATCCTTTACAACAAAATTAGGCACATCTGCTACAATTTGAGAATAAAGTATAGAAGTTTTGAAAGCCTTCAATATAACCAGAGCATATACTTGTTTCTCCAAGATATTATACTTTAGTTCTTCATCTCGAAGCACTTTGCTAAAAAATGCTACAGGTATTCACTTCCTCCTTCATTTTTTTGTAGTATCACAATAACAATTGTAGAAGAAGATGCAAATGAGAAAATTTGAAATGGCTTCAAGTAATATAGACTGATTAAAACAGGAGCTTATTGGAGAGATTTTTTAATTCTTCCAAAATATTCCCTTGCATCTTTGTCCCACTTTACTTCAGCATCCTTTTTCAACATATTTGTTACTTTCTTGACAATCTCAGCATAATTTGGAACAAATCTTCTCAGAAAATTGATTTTTCCAAGAAATCTTTGAATATCCTTCTTACTTCGAGGCAGTGGGATTGTCTGTATGGCTTCAACCCTTGCTGAATCAATCTTCACTCCTTGCTTTGAAACTATATGACCCAACAATTTTCCTTCTTCTAGAGCAAACAAGGATTTTGTAGGATTCAATGATAATTCATATTTCCTGCATTTTAAAAAGGCTTTCTGCAAATGTTGTAGGTGCTCATCATCAGAACTTGAAAAAATTGTAACATCATCAAGATAAATAACTACAAATTTGTTCCCTACAAACACAATATCCATTGCCCTTTGGAAAGTAACTCCTGCATTCATGAGGCCGAATGACATCCTGGCATACATGAATGTTCCCCAGGGTGTAGTGAAAGCAATTTTCTTTTGATCTTCCTTTTCCACAGAAACCTGATTATACCTCGAAAAACCATCAACCATGGATAACCTGTATGCTCCAGTTACTTTCTGCAAGACAAAGTCCATCTTTGGCAAAGGATAATTATCCTTTAGTGAAGCTCTGTTCAAGTTTTTGAAATCTACACATAGTCTTATCTCTCCATTTTCTTCCTGACCGATACAAGATTGGAAACCCAATCTGAATATCTTAGAGGAACTATAATCTTTGCTTGTAAAAGTTTCTTTACCTCTTTTTCAATTGGAGCCAACAATAATGGGTTAATTTGTCTGAGCTTCTGTCTATGAGGCTTAATCCCATCTTTTAATGGAATTTTATGCTGAATAATAATTTTATCATAAGTTTACAGATCTTCATATGACCATGCAAATAAATCCGTAAACTACTTGAAAATATCTACATACCTTTCTTTGTATTCCTTTGGAACTCCTTTGAATAGTTTGACCATTTTAGGCTCGTGTTGAGTTCCTAAATTACAGTCCTCCATTTATCCATCTTAGGCTACCTTTTTCTAGTTTACTGCCACATCATTAGCATCAAACAGTCCTTCAAGTGGTATTAATCCTCTGGGAAAAATATTATCTTTCAATTGAGTTATCTTCTGGTCTCCAATTGTCTGCTTCAGATTTTTAGACATTTCACCTTGATCACTTTCATCCACTTCTAAATCAATTTTACTGTCTTCAAAATTTTCAATCATTGTCAAGAACTGATTAATCTGTTCATCATCCTCAAAGACCTGCCAATGCTTTACATTATCAGGAATTGAAGGCCTGTGTCTCAATTCAATCTCATATCTCAACCTTGGATTGATTGGTGGTTTGAATGTACTGGCTGCAATTTCTAACGAATCTGCCATTTTATTCTCCTCTCTTGGAATAAACTGTAAATTAAAGGCCTCAAAATAATTTTCAACTAGATCCCATACCTCATTTCTATAGGACCTCAATCTAGGATGCTTAGTTTGAAACCAATTTTTAATTTGCCTTATGATTAATTCAGAATCACCAAAAACAGAGATAGACTGAATTCCCATCTGTTTAGCTGTTTGCAGACTTAAAATTAATGCTTTGTATTCAGCTACATTATTAGTGGATTCGAATTCGAGTTTGAAAGAAAAAGGTACAAGGTTACCTTCAGGTGATACAAATATGAATCCAGCTCCGGTGCCCTCCTTAGAAAATGCACCATCGAAATAACACTTCCAAAGCTTATTTTAATGCAACTCCTTATGTAAAATGGATGAAGGGAGCTGCTTTTG
The DNA here is from genome assembly GCA_034641835.2 of Pinus albicaulis. Classification (NCBI taxonomy): domain Eukaryota; kingdom Viridiplantae; phylum Streptophyta; class Pinopsida; order Pinales; family Pinaceae; genus Pinus; species Pinus albicaulis. The sequence continues at coordinate 16,287,321 of CM076574.1, forward strand.
TGAATCTTCAGCAAATTCTACCTCTTCATGCAGCATGAAACAAGAGATATCCTCCTTCTCTTGACCATAAATGGGGGAATTACCTGCATCTTTCTTGGTAGTAGTTTTCAAAAATCTGGTTTCTCTGTATAAACTCCTTTCCTCCCCATTAAAAAAAGGAATGATGGCATATGTGAAATCTAATTTCAAAACTCCTCCAATTTTTTCCCCCCAAGATCTAGACAACAACATACCAAATCTGGCTAGAATGTCTGCTACTACCACATCCATCATAATACTCTTAGCTGGAATTTGGGCTAAAAAAACAACCATATCTTTGATAAGACCCACACACTTTACCCTTTTTGAATCAAAGGAATAAAGGTCTCTATATGGCTTGGTAATTTGCAAATTTAACTCTTTCATCACAGATAGTGGTATTAGATTATGTGATGCACCAGAATCTAGCATACAATTATGTAAAATGAAATCATGTAGCAGAACTGATATATAAAAAGGTGGATCTGAAGAATCTACCTCTTCAACATGAGGACCAAAAGTAACCACTAGTTTCTCCTCTTGCATGTTCAGTATAACACCCACCTAGTCAGACTGAGATAAATTAATAAACTCTGCAATTTCCTTCTTATAACTAGGGGTTTTGACCAACTCGAGAAGTGGTACTTGAATATTCACTTTTTCTTTTTACAAAATGAAAGTTTGATTTTGTTTTGTCAACTTTTCAGGTTCTTCTTGATTTCCGTTTGAATTTGCAATTTGATTAGAAATAGTAACAATCTTCTCCAACATATTAGGATCATTATGTTTTATTTGGGAAGCATCAGCATGCTGTTTTTCTTTTTCTTTATCTTGATTCGTGGGTTGTTTCCCCTTGTCTGATTTTTTAATTTGGTTCTTCTGTAGTGGAGTTGCCATTGGAGTAGGTACTGATTCTGATTCTTTCTCTTCATCATCTTGAGCTCTCAATCTCTTCTTTGACCTTAAATCATATTTTTTATGCAATTCTGATTACATAGAATCAATGAACTGTTTACAGTAATCATCCATTTATTCTTGATCAAATGAGATATCAGTTTCTTTACTTTCCTCTTCATATTCTTTCTCAATTTTTTCTTCTAATTCAACATCCTCCATATACATAGCAGAAATTTGATCTTCATCTTCCTTTTCATTATCATCAACAGAACGTGATGGTGCTGCCTCTATATATAAAGGTGCTTGCACTTGATCTTGATCCTTTCTTTCTCTTTGCAAAATCTGCAAGGGTTGTTTTCTGAACTAGGGATAAAAAACCCCTCTGTTTTGTTTTGTAGGTTTATGGTTGTCTATTTCCATCTTTAATAATTTGTTAGACAAAATTTTTTTGACCTTTGTCATATCATCTATCCTCCGATCTTGAGATGAGGCTTCTTCTTTGGTTTTTCCTTTATCTCGAACTTTCCCAGCAGCAGACATATTTTCCTCAATCTCTAAGGAATCCGTTTGAATCTATTCAAGGGTGGGGGATATTCTTTCTCTCAATGTAAAACTAAAATCCGGTTCAAATGCTCCAACAAGAAAAACCCTTGCTCCAATAGGAGGAGGTTTCATTTCCACAGGCAGACTATTGTACAACTTATTAAATCTTTTGACAAAATCACTCATACTTTCTTTTGATTTTTTCTTTATAGCATTAAATTTTGTTAAAGAATAACCATGGTCTCTTTTCTCACCCCATCTCTGGATGAATTGTCTTTCTAATTCATCCCAATCATTGATTGAACCATTGGGTAATCCTTTAAACCATTTTCTTGCCTCTCCACTTAGAGACTGTACGAAAAGTCTCATTACTACATCAAGATGTTCTGCATTAAAATTTTCAACAAATGTGCAGAACAAGTGCAAGTGTTGTTATGTAGTTATTTCATCTTCACTAGTAAATCTAGGGTGCAACTTGAGATACTCCTGAGGCATTGCATTCATTGGTTGGGGTAGATTTAATGGTGCATATCTATTCATCAAGAGAGAAGGGGCTACCATGTTTATGCCCTGATTGACTACCCCTTGAGCGGGGGTAAAATGGATACCAGTTGTAGGTGGGGATGAATGAGGTGGAACAACTGATATAGGGATAGGTGTGTGAACAATGGTAGAAGAACTGACAACTGTATGAGGTTGAGTTTCTGTAAGAGGAAATGATACAAAATCAAAAGATTGTTCTTCTAACGTTGGTTCTTGGAAATGAATGGGTGAAGGTGAGGATTATTTTTCCGAGAAATATCCTTGGACGAAAATGTATGTAAACTGCTTCCTGGTGCAAGCAGTGTGGCATCAGGTGTAGGAAATATTTTTGTTTTCTGGCCCTTCTTTGAAACTATCTTTTCTGGATCAAACAAAATAGGAACTTCTTGTGAGAAGTATCTGACCTCGTGTGAGGCTTCTTAGGAGCCAGAATTATTTTAAAAAAACACATCTTAGTATTTCATCCTATCTGAACAACCAGAGGAAATATGAACAAAACTCAGGGAGAACTTCGAATCTTTGCTCCCCGACAACGACGCCAATTAATGTTGTACATTAAGATACAATCCCTTAGCTGTGATAAGGAATCAGTGCTTAAGACATCTATCTGATTATGTCACGAATGTATATATTTGTCTCTGTCTTATCAACCCTCAAATATTAAAAATCAAACCCTTAAATATCAAATATATGAACATTCTGCAATGCTATCTTTAACCAATGTTGAACAAAAGAATTAGAAGAAACAAAAGGGAGAACTTCAAATTGATATGCTATTTTATACAAAAAATATCATTACCTAATCCAGAAGAAGTATATGAAGAAATAATTAAAACAGAGGAGCGCAAATTAAGGTTTTTTAACTCTGAAATACATAAGTATAAAGAGGCTGGCTGCTCATAACTCTGTTTCATTCATAGATGGAAAAACATATCGTAAACTGAGAATACATTTCAACATTAACAAAATGATAGAAACTTGCATACTGATTCATTAACTTGTCAATCTACGAGTACAAAAATTAGGCTTTGAAGGTCCAAAACTCGGAATCTTCCTTCCTCTTGGAAATTACATTAAATACAAAAAAAAAGCAGTTTGGAATTGCTGTAACCAATTCTAACTACCAAAAATAATTCATGACTTCGAAGGATGTCTATCACATGCCTTGAAAATTTCTTTTTACAATTTCATTGACTTCGGAAAATAAAATAAAGTAAATATCCTAATCTATAGGAATTGTTGATGAAGTGGCTTCTTTTCCTTGATCAACTGATTTGTCTTTCTTTGTTGTTGATCCCTTTGGCAGGTCAATAGTCCAAGCTCTGCACTTTTTCCATATTTCTACCTTCGTCTTGGATGAATGTGTCAGATTGTGATACTCCAATCTGAATGCAGTAATTCGGTCATAAGATGGCCTTTCAGAGAAAAGAGTTTTTACCATCCACAAGAGTTGAAAATGTCTTTGCAAGAAGTTGACCATTGTCTCTCCTTTAAGTACCCGAGTCTATTCATGCCTGTTGTCAATCTTGCTTTTTTCATCACCAGTAAATTCTCATAAGAGCTCCATGGCAGAAGATTCCCCTCAGCTCCCCAACATGATGGCAGGCCTACCCTTGTCATTTTATCAAAATATTTATCAAATTCACTTACTACTTCTTTGATTTCTATTAATTTCTTTTCTACAACCTTTCTGAGATCATTCCTGATAATTATTTTATTAATTTCCATTGCATACAACATTCTGTCTTGCATATCATTCTCATATAATTCCTGATCTGATTTTGAATTGTTACAATCAATAAATATTCTAGCCCAAATTTCTCTGTTAATCCATTTCTGCTTATCAGACATAATCGGTTCTTCACACTCCACAATAAGGCTTTTTTCTTTTGCAATAATCATCAGGAAGCACCAATTGGACTTCATTTCTAAGATGATATCAGTCCAAATGATATCCTTAGCTTGTATTAATGACACATTACCTTTCATTCTTTCTTTTGAGATTCTTGATCTCAGCTTCAGCATTTCTGAAATCCATTTTGTACTTATCTGCTTCATTCTCTAAGACCTTCATCAATTTTGTAGCAGTCTCCAAATCTGTTTGAGCCTTTTTTCTATCTCTTTCAGCCATCTGCAACTCAGTATTTAATTGAATAATTTGTGCTTGAGGATCTGCATCACCTATAGGAAAAACAAAAGTACAGTTATGATTGTCAATGTGATTTTGTAAAGAAATTGCAATCTGCTTCAATTTGGAAATTTCTTCATCCTTCTGCATAAGTTGCTGCAACAACTTCTCTTTTTCCTTCTCCACCTCTGCAGCCTCTGCAGCCATTGAGTGTTCACCAGTAGGTAACCTCAATTTCTTCCTTAATGTAGATATCTATACTTCAGCACTTTGCAAGAATTTCTGCACAACAGTCTTGTCACTAGGGTCTACACCAATCTTAACAATAATCCTCTTCAACTCTTCATTTTGGACTGTTAAGGCTCTTGAATTGGCCTTTTCCAGCTTCAATTGTTTGATAACTTTCTCTAACATGTTTTCAGCTTTAACTTCCATTGCATTTGTCTTTGTGAGATCATTAACTATCAATTGCCTGGTCTGCATATGCAAATTCATTTTGTCCATTAGTGGAATCTTTTTAACATCCATAGTCACATTTACAGTATTAAAATTGTTTGAGGACCCAATTGACATTCCTGTGGGATGTGATAGAGCAATCATAAATTGATCTTTTTCAAGATCCATTACAGTGAACAGCGTTGTCTGATCGGTAGCAACCCGATGTTCTGCTTAGGCCTCCATGCTGGCCTTCATTCTTTGATTTCTCTCCTCAATTTGCGAAAACACCTGTTTGATTAAGGGTACTTGTTCATGAGAGGATTCATGACCTCCAGGGGAAGAGGGAGCATTCTGCTCTTCACCCAAATGCAAGGAAAAACCAGGTGAATTAGAGGAATGGTCCTCAGCAAATTTTGTCCTCTTCTCACCTCTCGATGCCTCATCATCCAAGTCAATAACAACTTCTTTACCTCTTTTGTTTGTTTTCTCAGTTATAACAGGAGTTTGAATGCTTGTATTTACTGAACTTATTTCACCTTTGTTTGCCACCTTTTCCTACTCAGGTCTACTTTCATGAATGAAAGCTGAATATCCGTTCTCAATTCTTCTCTGTGAAATTATACCATGGGGATCATAAGCCCATTTTTCTCCTAGTAGCATATGTGTTTCCTCCAACAATTTTGTTACTTCCTCAAACACCTGCCTCATATTAACTATGAAAGGTCCCACACTCATAGGCAATTTATACATATGACTTTTCTTCACAGGGACAAAGTGCACATGATCAACATTCAGGCTCTGTTTGATAAATTATAAAGCGAAAAGCCTCATTGGTACAAACATTGGGAGCCTGCAAGGTTCAATATTTGCTCCATACAACCTTATTTCTGAATATTCTTCAAATACAAACCAGTCCCCAAATTTACAGCTAGTTCCTAAATGTAGAAACTCCTGGGCTTTGGGTAAAAAACAAGGGGGATGAACTCCATTTAATATTTTATATGCAATGGGCATATACTGACTAGCAAAATCAAATAACCCCTCTTCATTTTGCTCCCTTCTGATTATATCTGTCCAGAATACAACTGATTGTCTTTGCTTGTTTACATCCATTATATTTAGACCTAACTGCATGAATTCTTCAACATTTTGGTATAAAAATAAGTAGACAATCAGTGAGGGAAATTTAAAAGAACCTGTCAGTGAAAGACTCATCAATTGCGAGTTGACTGCTTCTTACCAAAAGGATGGAATATCCAGGACCATGCCTGGCTTCATCATCATGGCGAACATTCCTAGGACTGACCTGTCCACTGTAACGTCGTCTTCTTTGCCCAATATTTTAGCAATGCTGTTTAATACGGGTTGAGTGTCTTCGTTGAAAACTCCCATATTAAATTCTCCACATTCTGGCTGAAACTGCTTCATATTGGGCTTCAAATGGAACATAAACTGATTGAATTCTTCTCCTGCAAGGCTTTCATAGTAAGTAACCAGTGAATCTTCTAAAAATTGAACTGATGATTCGGCTTCAGGAAAACACAAGGCTTGGCGGACTAATTGGGTAGACACCTGTAGAACATTTTCCCCTTGGGAATTCATCACGAAACATTTTCCGGGATACAATGCGGAAACCAACCAATAGATAAACTCTGGGAATAAATGTGTCTTCAGGATGCATGCAGAAAGGACCCCAGATTTTTTCATGACAGAATACAGGGGAATTATAATTATTCAATACAACTTATTGATAGAATGGAAGATGAATTACTGAAGACGCAGTATCTTGAATGTCTCTCTCATTATCCATGAGAGGAATGTGGCTCGATGAACCAGACAAAGAAGACCTATTAGCCATGATTAGAAAAGGTGCTGAAGGAATAATCTTGCAAGGTGACTAAAATAGAAAGGTGATGGGAGAACGCAATAGGTCAAAACGCAAAAAACTGCAAATTATTTTGAAAACGAAATGAAAAACACCCCTAAATAGATGGTGCGGCTTTTTTGTTAAATGCCTACACAACGTGTCACTTAACCGTTGGACTGATTTGACACAAAAAATATTTGTTCTCCATTCAGCATATGACGTGACTGTGAGGGGTCTAGGGGTATGGCTGAAAACTCCGGCTGGTGCCCCCACAGTCGATATCCACCGTTGATCTTCATCACCTCCGTAGTCAACTTAGTCAACTACGGAGGCACCCTTTCTGTTAATTCTCGTGTTATTAGTGCCTGCGGGTTGGGTCATCCGGTTTATATTTTTAATATTAGCACTCTCCGCCAGTTAAATTAATCGACCTTTAATATTCAGATATAAAACCCACTTGTATAAAGTTTAAAACAATTAAACTTTAATACATTAGAAAAAGCATTTCCTTTTTATGCCAAAGTATAAGACTATAATACTTTAACATATTTAACATATTTTTTTAATTTCAATTTCATATTTTTTTGTATTTTTAATATAAAATTAAAAGGATATGCAAATGATCCACAACATCTGGCTCCACCTGGGGATAGTGTTTTTTTTCCACGAAACTCTAAGAACCTGCAGATCAGTGCCTTCACTTCGGGCATGGAGTCAAAAATTGCTTGATGAGAAATATACAATGATAGAAAATCGGATATGTACAATGATGAAATAGCTGCTTCTAGTGCTCGAAATAGTGTTTCAAATATTGCCCATTAACAGGAAGTTCTACTGCCTCTCCATCAAGACTTTCCAACATGAAAGTGTTATTTTCTCTGGCTTCAATGATTTATGCGGACCATACCATAAAGGATCAAATTTTCCATGCTTCCCTTTATCCTCTTTTCTTGTATCCCATCTCAGTACCAAATCTCCATTTTGAAACATGATTTTTCTTGCTTTCCTGTCGAAAATGGACTTCATTTTCTCTTGATAAGTGACCAAATTGTCCCTAACCTTATTTATGCTTTCACTTAATTCCATCACTTTATTCATTCTTCTAATCAAGGCATTAGGTTCCTCTTGAGAATCTTAAAGGAAAGATATTACTGGAATTACTAACTGAGTGGGAAAAAAATGCCTGGGTACCATATACTAATTCATAAGGTGACTTACTAGTGGATCTCCTAGTAGTCATCCTCACTGCCCATAAAGCAAAGACCAGCTTTGAATCCCAATTCTTTTGGTTCTCATTTATTGTTTTCTTCAATATTTTCACCAAAATATTATTAGAGGATTCTGCTAATCCAATTCCTTGAGGGTGATATGCTGTGGAGTGGGATAATCTCAAATTATAAGTTTGAAAATAGTTTATAAACCTGACTGAGTTGAAAACTTGAGCGTTATCTGTCACAATCTTCACTGGACATCCAAAACTGCTAAAAATATTTTCTTCCAAAAATTTCATTACAACCAAATCATTTACTTTTCTGGAAGGGACTGCCTCTATCCATTTTGTAAAAATAATCAGTTGCAGTCAAAATCCATTTAAATATCCCACTTGATGGTGGATTGATTTCCCCAATGAAATCCAATCCCCATTTTCTGAAAGGTTCTTCAACAAAAATAGGGAGAAGAGGTAAAGGAGCTAACCTTTTCTTTTCTGCAAACAATTGACATTTTTTACAACTTCTAACAGTCCTGTATATGTCCGCAAATAAAGAGGGCCAGTAAAAACCTGATTTAAGAATTTTATGTGAAGTTACCTTCCAACTGTAATGACCTCCACATAAGCACTCATGATACTCTTTAATCACCTCTATTGTTTCCTCTTCAGTTAGACATAACAACAACACACCAGTAGGATCTTTCCAATACAACTTAGCTTCAATTATAACATAAGGCTGAGCTTTAAGTTTCAAGGCTCTGTACCTACCTCTGTTAATTGAAGGCGGACAAGAAAGAAAACACAAATAATGAATAATATCTTTGTATCAGTTTGAACAAAGGAATTTATACTTTATTGCTGCTCTTTTCTGAATGTGATTTGATTCTTCAGTGACTTATTCTATAGGTGAAAGTAAACTGATTCCCAAAGCTTGGAAATTAGATTCTGTCAACAATTTAGCCAGTCCTAATCCTTTGACTAGCTTTGTCGGTTTGATATCCAAATCGTATTCTTGGATTTTAGCAATCCATTTCCCTCTCTTCCCTTCAACATCACTCTATACTAATACATCCTTTACAACAGAATTCGGCACGTATGCTACAATTTGAGAATGAAGTATATAAGTTCTGAAAGCCTTCAATGATTTAACCAAAGCATATACTTGTTTCTCCAAGATATTATACTTCAATTCTGCATCTCAAAGAACTTTGCTAAAAAACGCTACAGGCTGCTCACTTCCTTCTTCATTTTTTTTGTAGTAGCACAACAACAATTGTAGAAGAAGATGCAAATGAGAAAATTTGAAATGGCTTCAAGTAATCTGGATTGATTAAAACAGGAGCTTCTTGGAGAGCTTCTTTAATTCTTCCAAAAGATTCCCTTTCATCTTTGTCCCACTTTACTTCAACATATTTTTTCAACATATCATTTATTTTCCTGACAATCTTAGCATAATTTGGAACAAATCTTCTCAAAAAATTTATTTTTCCAGGAAATCTTTGAATATCCTTCTTACTTCGAGGTAGGGGAATTATCTGTATGGCTTCGACCCTTGCTGGATCAATCTTCACTCCTTGCTTTGAAACTATATGGCCCAACAATTTTCCTTCTTCTAGAGCAAACAAGGATTTTTTAGGATTTAATGATAAACCATATTTCTTTCATTTTAAAAAGGCTTTCTGTAAATGTTGTAGGTGCTCATCATCAGAACTTGAAAAAATTGTAAGATCATCAAGATAAATAACTACAAATTTGTCCCCTACAAAAGCAATATCGATTATCCTTTGGAAAGTAGCTCCTGCATTCATGAGGCCGAATGGCATCCTGGCATACATGAATGTTCCCCAGGGTGTAGTGAAAGCAGTTTTCTTTTGATCTTCCTTCTCCACAGCAACCTGATTATACCCGGAAAACCATCAAAAATGGATAACCTATATGCTCCAGTTACTTTCTGCAAGACAAAGTCCATCTTTGGAAAAGGATAATTATCCTTCAGTGAAGCTCTGTTCAAGTTTCTAAAATCTACACATAATCTTATCTCTCCATTTTTCTTCCTGACCGGTACAAGATTGGAAACCCAATCTGAATATCTTTTAGAGGAACTATAATATTTTCTTGCAAAAGTTTCTTTACCTCTTTTTGGACGAACAATTCGTTCTTGCAGACAAGACAGACCTCCCAAGTGTCCTACGGACAGCTAGCAACAAACGGACAAATAAAACTATCTTTCTCTAGATATATTGAGATTCATAATTAAATGCTATAAAGGCTTAATGATCTTACCTTTGATCCAACGCTTGTTTGTAGTAGTAGTCCTTTAGTCACCCGAAAGAGTTGCCTTCAAAGATCTACAATCACAAACAAACAAACATCAAATAGCACCTGCATAGCATATATTCATAAATCATATCTATTATGGTGATCAAGGAATCCATAAAATAAACCAATCAATTGACAGCTTATTGAGAAAAACAGATTTATTTGTATTAACTTAAATAAGGAAGAGCCTTACAACCGTGTCTGCCTTGATGTCATATAGGCCTTCCTGGGGTCCAGAACAGGCGTTGCCTTTACTCTGACCAGCCTTGCACTCTTCCAACTGAGATACATATAGGTATGTAATCTTTCCCACATGAAATCTCGACCAAAGGGTCTAATTTTCAACAGCACTTTGTCGCCAACCATACTAAAACTTCAACTCATCAATTGTAACCCTTTAAGGCTGCCCTATGCCTCTTTTTATAGTGAAAGAGAGGAAGTTACAACTCCATACAAGAAGGGATAGAATCCTCCTTCAAAGGGATTAGCTCCTTACATCAAGGGGTTAGCTCCTTAATGGATGGGATACATGAACCTGAAAAGAGTGGACTTTCCACCGCATGAATGTTTCTAGAAGTTTCCAAAAATGACTCAAACTAAGCTTCTAGATTTTACTTGCGCCTTTTTTTATCTTTTACAGGGGTTCGCACCCTTAATGAATAAACAATGTGTTTGGCTCCGCAGTATTTATAGCCAAAAGGTGTGGCACCGCAAGCAACACTAAGAGAAAGTGTGGTACAAGTGTTTTAAGGACTTTTATGAGATTTTATCTTATTTTCAAGGCTTGATATTAGGAACTGATTTGTTTAGACTTGCAAGGGATAAATGTATGAGTGATAATGAGCTCATACGGACAACAAAACATCAAGGTGACAATTTTCATATAACACCTCTTTTTCAATTGGAGCCAACAATAATGGGTTAATTTGTCTGAGCTTCTGTATATGAGGCTTAATCCCATCTTTCAATGGGATTTTATGCTGAATAATAATTTTATCATAATTTTTCAGATCTTCATATGACCATGCAAATACATCCATAAACTGCTTGAAAAGATCTACATACCTCTCTTTGTATTCCTTTGGAACTCCTTTGAACAATTTGACTATTTTAGGCTCATGTTGAGTTCCTAAATTACAAATTCTCCATGTTAGTCATCCATAATTTTGATCCTATCCAAAGATGACC